>JAASFQ010000024.1:0-75472 GCA_023333845.1 Globisporangium polare | reverse complement strand
TCGCTCGCACCGCTGAGCATTCACTCGTCCGCTCATTCACGCAACACACCTCGCCACTCACTGCCGTCTGCTCTGCTGTGCAAGCCAGCCAATCTCCGTCACTTCCGATGTGCTTGGCACTTCATCAGCGGGTCACTGCGGTGTTGTGTTGCATGTTGCAACGTGCGGAATGATGCAGCATATCGTCGTGCTTCTTCTTCCAAAGTGTGTCTTTTCAGGCAGCCCGACTTCCTGAAAATGGACGACGTGCTGCTCGCGGTCGAGAGCTCCGACGCGCTCGTCGCGCGGCTCGTGGCCTTCTGTGACCGGCGTACGTTTGCGTGCGCGGCTCCTGGCATTGTGTCCTCTGTGACGTTCTCTTCGTTCTTCTTGCAATTGTGCACTCGCATTGTAGACGACGTGGAGCAAAAGTACCAGGCGTTCTACCGAAGGTACGTGCTCACCAACAGCCCTTGAGCGCATTGCAATACACGCAGAGCCAAGTGCGAGCTGTCGTCCGTACTGCGGGCTATATCCAATAGGCACGCCGAGCAGTTCTTCGGCGTCGACACGGACGACGACGAGGAGAAGAGCCACGCTGTGCATTTGCTCTTCCAGGTATGTTCGACACATACGTTTACAGACACACTCAGCTCACTCTCACTCGCTGGTGCTTGGTGGTTGCACAAGTGGGATTAACGCCACGCTCGATGCCACCTGCGCCTAATAGGAATACGAGCAGCTCTTTGAAGAGATCATCCAGGACTTCCTCGACGCCGAAGAGGTCAGTCGGAGCTCTTCGGCTTTCTTCAGCTCCACAACTCATCGTTCTGCTACGGTATGCCAACTCACCGTGGTTGTTGTGTCTGCGCTCGAACTGCCTTTAGCTCTCGGGAGAGGCGTTCTTCAAGCACTGCCGCAGGCTCCTGCAGAGCCCCAGGTATGAAGACGCGTCCACGAACCTGCGGATCGTGCTCTCGGCTTTAGATTTCCACGCCTTCTGCAACCTCATGGCCCAGGAAGCGATCCAGACCCAGCAGGCGCTCAAGGCCGCCGAGGACATGGGGCTATGACACCGGCTTCGTGTTAGTATTCGCTTTCTCTCGTTCTTGTTGTTTGTTATTATACCCACGCGAGGAGCTCTTCCTTGTTGCTCTGTCTCGCTTATCTTTGTTCCATTCAACTGCTGACGACACTCGACACTTACTCTTTCGCCTCGCTCTCCCTTGCTAGCCCTGCTTCTACCGCATCTTCCTGGCTCTAGAACTCGTAGACCTTGCCGAGCTCCCGGTCCAGGAGTTCCACGTCGCGGTCCATGGACACCTCGCCGAGCTCCAGGGCGTCGACATTCATGTCGGACGGCCGAATCTTCGGGTTCTCGTGCGTGAGGCTGTGCTTGCGCATCTGCAGCAGCGCCGGCAGCAGGTCTGTCGAGCACACGCGCCTGAGCGGTGACTTCTCCTCGCCGTTCTCGGGCGCAGTAGTGACTGGAGGGGTCATCCACGCGTGCGTGAGGATGTCCGAGGCCGCGAGCCGCTTCTCCGGGTCCACCGTCAGCAGCTTCTTCACCAAATCCTTGGCTTCCTCTGACACGTGGTCCCAGAACGGCGACTCGAACTCAAAGTCCGCGTTCACGACCTTGTCCAGGATCGCCGCGTGGTTCGAGCCCGGGAACGGCGGGTAGCCGCACAGCAGGATGAACAGGATCACACCCAAACTCCAGCAGTCCACCTCCGAGCCGTACGGTCGGCCCTGCACCACCTCGGGCGCCACATAGCCAGGCGTGCCGCACGCAGTACCACGACGCGAGCCCGTCATGGACCGCGCAAAACCGAAATCAGCGATCATGACCTCTGCACCGGGCGCCGATGTCTTGAGCAAAATGTTCTCGGGCTTGAGGTCGCGATGCACGATACCGCGCGAGTGGATGTACTGGATGGCGCTCGCGAGCTTGCCCATGAGCACGCGCGCGTCCTCCTCCGTGTAGCTCTTGCGCTTGACGAGGTCGTCGAAGAGCTCCCCGCCCGTGCACAGCGGCGTGACGATGAAGTAGTACCGGCTCTCCTCGTAGTAGTCGAGCAGCGGCACGAGGTTCACGTGATCGAGCTTCTTCATGATCTCCACCTCCTGCTTGAGCGCCTTGGCGTCCAGGTCCGCGAGACTCGTCTTCGCGATGCACTTGACCGCCACCTGCTTCCGCGTCTCGCGGTGCGTGGCGATGTGCACGACCGAGAACGCGCCCGAGCCCAGTTTGCGCCCGAGCTTGTAGAATTTGTGGAACGAGTCCGGTGCCGCGGCGTCGGCCTCGCTTGTGCAGCTGTCCACGCCGTACGAGTTCTGGCGGCTGTCGATCTGGAGACGCGGCGGCCGGCGGGATAAAGACGACGACGTGGGCGACGGCCGCCCACCCACGGGCTTCCGCTGATGCAGCGACTTGTTGCTGTTCTGCGCGCGCAACGTCTTCATGATCTTGGCGTAGGCGAACTTGACGTGCACGGTCCAGACCTGCGGGCTCGACTCGAGCTTCACCTCGCCCGCCGACGCGATGAGCTTCTTGATGTACGAGCTCGACGCGCCGTCCTGCACTTCGCCCAGGATCTGGTCCAGAATGTACACCATCTCGTCCTCCTGCTGACACTCGTTCATGTCGCGAATCAGGTTCGCCAGCACGGGAAAATCCTGCTCGACCGTGCGACCAGCCTGGGCCGCGGGCGACACATTCCCCCCGTGTGCCGCCGTCCAGGAATCTCCACTAGTGAATCCCACGACGCTGCGGTCGCCTCGCTTCTGCTCGTACCGGTAGCTGCTGTACTTATTGCTGACGATGTACTGCAGGATGCTGCGGCCGATCTTCGCGGGACACTCGCCGTCGATCCAGCGCTCGAGCGTCTTGATCCACTTCTGGCGCTCCTGCTCGCGGCTCGCCTGGATGTAGTAGAGCACGACGGGGCCGTCGTCGCCAGCGCTGCTCTTGCCGCCGCTTGGCTTGGCGCCGCTCAGACTCGACTCCTTCTGCAGGTGCAGATGCTGGTGCAGCGACGACGGGATGCACGTGAGTGCGCTGAGGTTGCTGGAGCGACGCGAGCGTTTGCGCACGACCACGACGAAGCAGAACGGGCGGTTCTTGAAGATGTCGGTCGCCTCGACGCGGATCACGTCCCCGCGGAAGAGCTCGCCCTTGAGCCACTTCTTCTCCAGCGCCGCGGCGTCCTCCTTGTCCATCTGAGCCTGCAGCGTGAGCGGGTTCTTCCTGTAGTAGTTGAGCGAGAGCTTGGAGAGCACAAAGTGACGCGGCAGCCAGTTCTTGAAGAAATGTCCGCGCTTGGACAGCGAGCCGCTCAGCAACACCTCGGGGCTCGTCGACGACGACGACACGTTCACAGTCGACTGCTGCGGCTGTGGTGGCTGGAGCGCTTGCGTCGACGTCGGGATCGCGCTGTTGCTGTTGTTGTTCCCATTGTTAGCGCCGATGCTGTTGCTGTTGCTGCCGATGTTGAACGAGTGGTTGAGCACGCCGGTAGTGCCTGGGTTGACCATCGGGCCGCTGCCGCTCCCGCCGCTGAGCAGCATGCGGCGCTGTGGGTACGGCGGGGGCTGCTGAGACGACGACGACGACGACGAAGGCGCGGGCTGGTGCTGCGGCTTGCCGTCGTCGCTGAACATCGCGAAGGCGGCCGAGTGCGACTGCTGGAAGACCGCGACGTTGAGTGGCGGCGCGGCGCCGGCTGCGTGCGCGCGCTCCGCTGTCTTCATCGGCATCATACGGTTGCGTGGACGCCGCCTTCTTGTGCTTTGTGCTGTGCTGTCGGTGATGTTGGGCAGTGCGCCTCGAGAGCTGATCGCTTTGGGCGGGCGCTGCCTTCCTTCCTTCCTTTCTTCCGTGCTTTCCTGCTGCGGTTGGCTCGGTTAGGTAATCAGCAGCGCTTAGGTAAGAACCGGCGCCAGCTGGTGAACGAGGCGGGGATCAGCAGACAGCAGTGGCGGAATGCGAGTGAGCGAGGCGAAAGGCACACACACACACACACACACAGCCGCAAGACGCAGAGGCTGCTGGCGTAATAGATCGCGAAGTGAGCGGGGTCGCGGCGGCGCTTCCGTGCGCTCGTCGCTGGGCTTCTTTTGCTTTTGTTGCGCCGTTCTTCCATTCTCGCTTGCTTCTGGGCGAGCGTTTTTAAATTCCTTTCCGACGATGGCGCGAGATCTTGCTCAAAGAGGTGGACGTGATGATGGTTAGGTTTGATGCTCGCGCAATGCTCGCTTTTGGATACTGGTGAGCCAGTTGGTCGACCGAATGCACTTGGAGCGCATACTTCTGTAGTACATATACCATTGTCGAGAGTGCTTATTCTTCGCCTCGGGAAAGCAGGTAGTTTACGCGACCGAATACCCCCATTCCCTCCTCGGCATACAAACGCTGAGACAACGAGCGGCTGATGCGCAGAAAGGACGTGTTGAGGGGATCATTGAGCCGCAAAACTTCCGAGAACGGCGAGATCCAAATCCGCTTTCAAAGGGCGGCCGCGATCACCAACGACGGCGAATACTGATCAGGGCGGCCCTCTTGCCAGCGCCGCTCCCCCGCTCTTCAGACAAAGCAGCCTGGCGAGCAAATTGCTCAGCAACAATAGCGCAGGGAGCCGCGAGGGGAGGGAGAGCCATCACTTTGCAAGTGTGTCGGAAGAACAGACGACAACCAGCTGATTCCAATGCTGAGTCGAAACGGGATCAGAACCGCCTCTTTTCTGCAACTGGGGGCGTCAACATTTTTTCGAATCCAGCTCCTGATATTTTCGGCAAATTATCTGACTTTCTTCAGGTGTTTTATCATACTATCACGATTGCTGCTGCTGGTCAAATGTGATGGGAATACGGTAAACTCCAACGAGATCAAGTGCGTTTCTCCAGCACGCAACCCTCGTCTTCCTTGACCGGGTCTTCACGTCGCGATCAGTATCGGCGCCGACTTGTTGTCTGCGCGCAACTCCGCTTCCTCGTAGCTGGTCTCGTGGAGAAGCTACGCGCTGAAGTCGAGAGACTCCTGATGGGCAATCATAAGGACCCGCGGGTTCGACTCGTGTCCCAGTCGAACCGGAATGTGAAATCTGCACCTGTTGCCATTAGTGCATCGCAAGATCCAACTGTCAGCATCGATACAAACTACATGTGTGAATGAACTCAACCACGCAAGCCGCACCGCTGTGAACCATCAAGAACTGGAAGACGATGATGATCCACGACACGAACTCGCACTGGTAGATCGGCCACTCGCTCTCCAGCGCAAATGCAAGTTGGTAGAACACGTTGATCCCGGCACGCCGCTTGAGCATGAAGTACACGTACATCAAGCTCAGGAACTCCATTGTCGCGTAGATCGCGATATTCGCGACGACGCTGTGCATTTTCTGCTCGGTGAACTTCTCCATGTCCTGGTAGTACTTGGCATTCGGCAGGTGGTATAGGACAGTGATGTAAATCGCGTACACCACCGGCACGACTGCCTCGATGTACTCGACGATCACCACGGACTCGCTCAGCTGCAGCAGCTCTGCCGTCTCTGCGACGGCTTCTTCATTGTTGACCGAGTCGAAGGTCGCCTTCTCAGTGCTGGTAGTTCTTGATATCCGAACGGGCGGCGGGAATGGTATCACTGCTCGGGTTGTCAGCACGATGGGAGGGCCGAGCTGGGGCATGATCGACAGCACCCGACTCAACGTGTTCTGCTGCGACTGTAGGGACACGACGCGGATCTTGCGTGCTCTGAAGGCGAGCCAGTCGCTGTGCTGGGTCTTGGCCAGGATCTCGACAACCCAGGATAGCAGGTCTGGCACCTGCCGCTGGCCCTCGCTCGCAGCTTCGTTTGCAAAACTGTTTACGACCCGGAGCGTCCGTGTGCGGCGGCCGAGCTTGAGGATCGCAGCGTAGTTGTGCGCCATGTCAATGACAATGATCCCAACGCCGACGAGCAGTGTCCCCGCAGACTGCATGCACTTGGTCATGTAGAGCGCGTCGAAGATCTCGACACTGGACGCTGAGGCTGTGAGCAGCTCGTCGCGCTCGTGGCTCACCTGCTTAGTCACGATCTTGAGGATGTGCTTGATCACGGGGAGCAGCAGCACGAACGGAAGCCGTGCGTTGCCCTCGAGCGACGTGAAGACCGCGTTGTACGCCGGGTACACGAGCAGCATCCCCGCTTGGACGCAGATTGTGTTGGAGAAGTCAAAGCACTTCTTCAGGAGCGCGCGGTCTTTCACGCCTATTGTGATGACCACGAGCACATTCAAAATCATAAGCAACGGCACACCGCCCACGGTGTACGTGAACGGGACCGGAAACTTCCAGTACACAGCGAGCAGCACCTCGTAGCCAACGTTCGCAACACCCGTGGCGATCGAGATCACCGCGACCCGAGTGTTTGGGAGTATGATCTCGGGCACCACGAGCCGCACTTGAATGAGAAGCAGCAGCGATATCACCGATGAGCCAAGACCGATGCGAACCCAGTAGACCCAGTTCGCGCGCCAGCCCTCCGCTGGGTCTCTCAGAGGCAGGCAGTCGAAGAAGATCATGATGATCAGCGCTGGCGTGCTGAAGAGCAGCAGCACGAGGAAGACGTACGCTCGGGACGTTGTCTGGCAGTACTCGTGAAGCGCGAGCAGGCGCTTGACCGAGTACTTCTTGCGCTCCGCTGGGTGGACTCGGGCTCTGCTACAACAGCAATGGCTGCAGGACGACATGACTACGAACTGGACGAGGAGGCGCCACACAGGTCGAGCGATAGATAGATAGAGAACTGTCACGGATGCTTCTCGATCTGCGAGAGCACTCGGACAAGTTTGTCTGTCTGTCTTGCGTGGGTGAGGTGATGTCGAGTTTCGGCGGATGGCTCCGTGGCAACGATATTAATAGGGAACTAGCTATTCTTACTGCTCCGTGGTGGAGCAGTGCGTAGCGAGTGCTGTATGGAGGAAGTTTGCCTCTCAATAGTCCACATGACAGTGGGAACTCGAAATATTAGAACGACGGCGCGTTGGCGAGTTGCCCACCTGTCAGACGACCGAACGAAGCTCGTCACTGATCGATCACACGGAGCGCTTCGACAGCAAAAACCTCGGATCCATTACTGCTCCGGTCTTCGTCTTCACAACTGAATCAGAAGGCTCTCACTAGATGGACAGCCGCTGCTCTCGTCATCATCGTGATCCGGTATCTCGGCGAGACGATATCCTCTCGTTGGAGATGCTGATTTGTTCTACTGGGCTCTCTGTTCCGATCATGATCTCCTGTGAAGCGGGTCGTTGCCGTCTCTCCTCACGGAGATCTCGTCGAGCAGCTCGGTCGCGCGCGCAACGACCGACGCTGGGCAGCCAGCGAGCGCGGCCGTGTTGATGCCGTAGGACTGCTGAGCGAGTCCCTGGACAACCCGGTGCGAGAACACCAGCTGCTTGCCATTTGTCGACTGCCGCTCCAGCACTTCCATGCGATACAGCTGCATCTCTTGCTGGAACTCGTCTGCGATGAGCTCGCTGAGCACCGTGAAGTGCGTCGCGAACAATGTGCGCACCTGCTTGGCGCAGAGCGCCTCGAGCACGGCGCCGGCGATCGCGATGCCGTCGTTCACGGACGTACCGCGCCCCACCTCGTCCATGAGCACGAACGACCGCGGCGTGGCCTGCGTCAGGATCGTCGACGTCTCCTGCATCTCGACCATGAACGTGCTCTTGTCGGACGCCAGGTCGTCCGCCGAGCCCACGCGGCAGAAGAGCTTGTCCACGAGCCCGATGCGCGCGAACTTGGCCGGCACGAAGCTCCCCATCTGTGCGAGCACCACGAGGTGCGCGTTCTGGCGCAGGAATGTGCTCTTGCCACCCATGTTGGGACCCGTGAGCAGCCAGCAAGAACCACCAGCATGCGGCTGCTGAGGCGCAAAGTGCAGGCTGTTGGGGATGAACGCGCGCATGGCGGCGCGCGAGTTTCGGCCTTTCAGGTGTGCTGCTTCCACCACCGCGTGGCGGCCGTCCTCGATGTGCAGCTCGCGACTGGCGTCCAGCAGCGGCCGCGTGAAGTTGCGGTCGAGCGCCACCTGCGCGTGCGAGCAGACGACGTCCACTTGCGCGATCGCGAGCGCCATGGTCTGTAGGTCCGGCAGTACGCTCAGCACCTGCGCTCGTAGTGTATCAAAGATCTCGCTCTCAATGCGCGCCACCTCCTGCGCGGCCTCGATCAGCTCACGGTTCAGCTCGCGGAGCTCCTCGGTGCGGTACCGCGCCGTGTTTTTTAGCGACTGGATCATCACAAAGTCTCCGCCACCAAGCGCTTGGTGGTGGCCGTTGTTTTCTGCATTGCGCAGCTGCAGCAGTTTGGTGTTCTCCTCGTGAGGAATGTCGATGAAGTAGCCCTTCTCGGCCTGATACACGACCCGCAGGCGCGTGGAACTCAGCAGCTGGCGGTACTTTTGTTGGAGCTCCTGCTTCTTCTGGGCCGAGTGCGTTGGGTTGTGGTGCAGGATGCCGCGCCAGTGGTCGAGCTCCGCCGAGTACCCTGGTTTCACGAAGTCGCTCTTGGAGTTCAGCGACGTGAACTCGTCCTTGAGTGCCGCGTGGATCTCCGCGGCCGTACGTTCGATCACTTCCCGCTGGTCGCTCGCAGAGCAGAGGCTCCCGCAACACTCCTGCAAGAGCCCAGGCAGCAAGGAACTCCCGTCAAAGAAGCCGTTGCTCCCATAGCGTTTGCGCACGGCGCTGTCGTGGGCTTCCAACAGATCCACGAGCTTCTTGGCCTCGTCGATCGTCGATGCGACGTTCTTCAGGTCTTTTGGGGTTGCCACGCCAATGGAGAGTCGCTGGAGACTTCTCTCCATGTCAAACACCTCTGCCAACTGCTTGCGCGTCTGCCGCAGCAGCGACTCCTGCGTGAAGAAGTGCGTCGCGGCGTCCAGACGTCTCTCGAGGTGCGCCAGGTTCATCAGCGGCGACGACAGTTGTGACTAAAAGCATGGCGAAGAGCTCAGCGAGAATTGCTCAACCATCACACAGAAACTACGGTAGTGAAGCACAAGACACTTACAGCGAGCAAACGGGAGCCGCCAGGTGTGATCGTCGAGTCGATCGAGTGGAGGAGACTCGCGCCTTTCGAGCCGCTCAGTGACTGCAACATCGAACAAGTCATACAGGTTAGCACTGTCCTACAAGAGAGCACATTGATTCCACACACATAGTCGTACCTTAGAAAGCTCGAGAGCTTTCCACGCGCTCGCGTCGATGATCATGTGGTCGGACGACTCGACGTGCAGCGGCGCGCGCACGAGCGACGTCGCGCTCTTCTGCGTAAAGTCCACGTAGTCCAGGATCGCACAGGCGGCCGCTTGCTCCGCGCGGTCCATCGACGCGATCTCTGTCTCCATGGCATGCGAAGTGGCTCTAGATAGACTCACTCGATCCTTCATGGCGGCGTAGCTCTCGTGTGGTCGGTAGGTTCGCATGCAGTTGTGAGGAACCACGGCATCGAGCAGCTCCTTTACGTCCTCGGGTAATGAGTCCGAGCTCATCTCAGTACTGCTGCTATTGCTATTGGCACCTGCGGGAAGCAAGATCTCCTTTGGTGAACAGCGCAGAAGAGCACTCGCGAGCTTCTCGCTCGAGGACGTCGTGGACACGAACTCGCCCGTGGAGAGATCCGCCCACGCGAGCCCCCACTTGCTGCCCTTCTGGTCAAAGTAGAGCGCTGCTAGGTAGTTGTTCTCGTCTGGCGTGAGCATCGTGTCTTCGACGAGCGACCCGGGCGTGACGATGCGCACGACCTGGCGGTTCACGAGCGACTTGTAGCCGCGCTTGCGAGCGCTCGATACGCTCTGCATGAGCCATATCATTACAACTCAGTAACTGCTAGAACTCGGACTGCAGCATACAAGCAAGGCAATACACGCAACAAACCTCGACTTGGTTGCAGATCGCAACCTTCACACCATGATGCATCACCTGCTCAGGCAGGATAAGGACGCATGCAGGTAATCAGGCACAACACTACATCTACGGCCAGCGCTTAGCATTCTGAAGCAAATACGTACGAGCTTCTCGACGTACGAGTCGAGTGACGTGAGCGGGAATCCGCACATCTCCTCCAGTTCGTTCGCCTGCTTCGCCTTCTTCGTCAGCGCCAAGTTGAGTAGCTAGTACGCGCAGTACAACGACAGAAGCAGTGGTCAGTCTGGACGCAAAGCATAGCACATAGGCTGCTCCTACTGACACTTGCGAAAACAAGGATGACGTACGTGGGAAGCTCGTCGTGCGTCGTCGCCGAAGAACTCGTAGAAGTCGCCCACCTGGAAGAGCAGCATGCAGTCTGCAAAATCCACAAACACCGGACGTACATTAGCACAGCAAGTAACAGTAGCAAGCACGGTATTGGACATCGTATACGTACATTACCTGGGTACTCCTTCTTGCGCTCCAGGTACTGTGTTACCATCGGCGTCGTCGCTGGCTTTTCCACGCCGCCACTGTTCGCGCTGGTGGTGGCACTCGTCGTCATGCATCGCCGTCCAGCGAGTGGTGACGCAGCGTGTGCCACGCGCAGCGAGCGCCTCGCATGGACAAAGAGCAGCTCTCTCTGCGCTCCAGTGGCTCGTTTAGATACAACAGCGCTTGAGGCTCGCGAGGAGGACACGCGTAGCGCCGCCGCGGCAGCAGTTCGACGCCACATGCCAGTGCACTTTTTCACTTTGCCACTCAAAAAAGGTGGTTTCCGTTTGAAAGGAAGCTTCACTTTTGTTTATAATGTTTTTTGAACACAGCAACAAATTGCCTCCAACAACAGGCATCCAATGGGAAAATAAATAAATGGATGCGACTGTTTACAAAATGTACAAACATTCTGATTGGTAGAAACGATTTGTCCGGTTTAATAGACGGTCTTCTGTTGAAAGCGCACCGACGCCACCTTGCTCGTCCCTCGAAGCGCTTGCGCAACGCTGTGCGAGTCGTGGCTGAGCGCATACAGCGTAACACCAATAATGCACGCGTGCAGGTGGACTTGTATGCTGTTGCGCTTGCTCGAACCTGACGCCTTCGCAGCGCGATTCTCTTCTTCTGAACTGATGCCCATCAAGCCAGCCACGCGACCTCCTTTTACCCAGTCACAGCAGATTATTTCCTCCACCTTACTGGTCGAAATCGAAGTACTTCGCCCAATGAAGTCCCCTTGGTGCGACGAAATACCATATGATTTGCTATAAATGCTTTGAAAAGCGCTCTCCGCAGAGACGTGTCGACGACGAGCGGGTCCTCATTTCAATTTCGCGTCAGGCCGACCAACAGCAGCAGCACTTCACGTCGCCACCGCCACAAGCAACTATGAGCGCCACCCCCGCCCGCAAGACGATCTACGTCTCCTCGCGCAAGAGCCAGCTGGCCATGGTGCAGACCAACGAGGTCATCGCCACGCTCCAGGTAACTACCGCATACGCTCTGCCGCTGTGTGTCTGTGTGGCTCTCCACGGGAGCCACGTGTTGTTGTTTGCATTGCATGCACACGTGTTCGATTGCTTTTGGCTATGGACATGTGGCTGAGTGTGTGCACTGTACTTGTTGCTGCAAATGCTGGCGTGACAGGGAGTCTACCCAGAGGTCGACTTCATCGTGGGCCAGGAGGACACGGTCGGCGACCAGGTACGCGTTCGCTTCTACGTTGTTACGCTTGATCGCTGGGGCTATTGCTACGCAGGCAATTAATTCACTGTTGTTGTGATGCCTTATCGTGTGTGTTTTATAACGCTAGGTGCTGGACCGCCACCTGAGCGAGCTGGGCACGAGCACTGCCTCGGGTCTGTTCACCAAGAGCCTGGAGGTTCGTCACGTCGTATTGTTGCTTGCCGAAGAGTTCGTACGTGGCTGAACGCTGTGCGTGTTTGCGCTTTTCACTGCGACAGGAAGCGCTGCTCTCTGGCGCTGCGAGCTTCGCTGTCCACTCGTTGAAGGACATGCCCACGACGCTCCCGCCTGGTCTCGTGCTCGGCGCGATCTGCAAGCGCGAGAGCCCCGAGGACGCTGCTATTATCCACCCAAAGCACAAGCAGAATGGGATCCTGCGTCTTGCTGACCTCCCAGAAGGCAGCACGATCGGCACGAGCTCGCTGCGCCGCGAGGCTCTCTTGCGCAGGTACGAGAGCCTGCAGTTCATTACCGAGTGTTCGTTCGCTAATAGTAAGGCTTGCTTATCACCAAACAGCCTCTTCCCAACGTTTGAGATCAAGACGATCCGCGGCAACATCCAGACGCGTCTCGCCAAGCTGGACGAGCACGAGGACTACGACGCGATCATCGTGGCGGCCTGCGGCTTCCGTCGCGGCGGACTGGGCGACCGCATCGACGAGCTGCTGCCGCTCGACACGTTTGGCACCGGTGTGGGCCAGGGCAGCATCGGCATTGAGTGCCGTGGCGACGACAAGGAGGTAAAGTGTCCAAATCACCGTCCGATATTCTCCACCCTAGTTGGACATTGTGGTTTTTAATCTTGCTGCTGTTCAAAACTGTCCACGCGGTGTCCTCTATAGATCCTCGAAATGCTCTCCAAGATTGAGCACGAAACATCGGCGCAATTGTGCACGGCCGAGCGCAGTTTGCTGTTCCACCTCGAGGGCGGGTGCCAGGTATGTCGCTGTGCTGTATGGGATCTTGTGATGTTGTGAAGTATTCGACTAACGCGTTGCGACAATGGCTGTTCTTCCATCCTCATAACAGATCGCCATGGGCGTGAACACGACGCTGGACGAAGACACGCTCACGCTCACCGCCACGGTGCTCTCGCGCGACGGCAAGAAGGCTATCCAGGGTACGTCCAGTGTTCCTCTCGTCCCTGCTGCTATTTGCTCTCCAAGCACTAGTCTCTTGCTGGCGGCAAGACCCCCTGTTGGATTTCCATCATGCAATGCCAACGCGGTCACATGTAACGAACTGTATTATTGATGATGATCGTAGACGTCATTTCTGGCCCACGCGAGGAAGCCGAGGGCCTAGGCGAGGTGCTCGCGAAGCGCTTCCTGGAAAACGACGAAGCGCGTGAGCTCCTGGGCAAGATCGGCGAGAAGCGCGCACTCACGTACGGAGACGTGGAGGCCCCTGGCGATGCTGCCGCCGCCGCCGCCGCTGCTGCTGAATAAACGAGGAGCGTGAAGGAACTGTCGTAGAGCTCTAGACTGGGTGGGAATTGGCTGGAGTCGAGGTTCGTCTCCGTCATCGCAGTTGCAGCATGCTAATAGGAAAATACAGTAAACGTTAGTGGCCAGCTCGTGTCGAACCAAGATACTGGATTGTTCACATCGCGTTGAGGTGATCAGCGTTTTACCTTCCTTACTCAATATCGCCATATTTGATACAGCGAGACGTATCTGTCGATTGAAAACGAAAAAGGATCTATAATGCCTGCGACGCTCAATACATCGTTTATTACGGTCACATTCGAAGTGCAGACACTTGATCAACTGAACAAGGCACCTGATGAAACGGTGTATGCTCCCACGTAAGTACGATTTACAGCACCAGTCATTTCCGCCACGAGCCACATTTGGCTGGTTAAAAGCCAAAAGACAGACAGGAAGCAGCAGTCGCAGCGCCATCTCTCTCTCTCTCTGTGACTCTCCAGCAGCAGCCGCCTACACGTACACAGACACAGTCTCTCCGTACATACGCACGCGCGGTCACACTCGAGACCCACTCGCTGTCTACAGAGCCAACGCGAGAGCAAGTAGTCCACTCGACAGACACCACAACACACCAGAAACCTCAACACACCATGTCGGCCGACCACCAACTGACGCGCTGCCAGAACAGCCGCCTGCTGCAGTGCTTCCGCGCGATCGGGCTCATCGTGGACGACCTGCCGCTCGTGTGGTACGGCATGGGCAAGGAGAGCTTCGCGACCGCGTCGCTCGGCAAGTCCTTCGCCGTCTACAAGTGCGACAAGCTCACGCCCGTGCTCGTGTCGCCGCAGCTGCCCAAGAAGATCCTCGCCATGGAGGTTTTGGCCAAGAAGCAGCTCACGTTCACGGCCTGCGGGCGCCAGATCATCGTCTGGAAGCGCGTCGAGCAGGTCCAGACGCTCGTCGGCCACAAGGGCGACATCAAGCAGGTATGTTGCGTGCAATGGTTCTGTAGCTGTTGCGATACTGGGACTGACATGCTGTATCCTCCATCTTACTCTTTATGTAGCTGCTCACGGTCGGCAACACGCTCTTCTCGATGGACGAAGCGCGCTCGATCATGATCTGGGACCTCGAGTACGTTCATTACGCTAGTGTTATGCTGCACGATCCATCTCATCACTCACTTTGTTGTGCATGTTGCGTCTTTCAACAAAACCCTCTACTCACAGCACGTTTGAACTGATCAACGAGATCACGTTCGAGACTGGGTTCACGCCGAGCGTGATGCTGCATCCTTCAACCTACCTCAACAAGATCCTCGTGGGCTCGGAAGAAGGCGCGCTGCAGCTCTGGAACGTGCGCACGATGAAGTGCATCTACACGTTCAAGGGGTGGGGCTCGGCCATCACGGCGCTCGAGCAGAGCCCCGCCGTGGATGTCGTGGGCGTCGGTCTGGGCAACGGCAAGCTCATGATGCACCACCTGCAGCTCGACAAGCTCGTGATGGACTTCAAGCAGGAGCAGAGCAAGGTGACGGCCATCTCTTTCCGCACGGACTCGGGTGCGCAAGCCCCGCTCGTGGTCTCGGGCACGGCCACAGGCGACATCGCGGTCTGGAACCTGCAGAGCAAGAAGCTCGAGTCGATGATCGCTGGGGCACACGACGGCTCGGTCTCGTCGCTCGTCTTCCTGCCGAACGAACCCATCCTGCTCTCGAGTGGCACGGACAACTCGATCAAGATGTGGATCTTTGACCACCTGAACGGCGGCACGGCGCGCCTGCTCAAGTCGCGTGAGGGCCACCGCGCGCCGCCCACGCGTATCCGCTACTACGGCAACAACACGCTCGCGACCATGGCCGACGGCTCGGACGGTACGTGCTGCCAGATCTTGTCGGCCGGTCAGGACCGCGCGTTCCGCGTCTTCCACACGGCCCGCGAGCAGCAGAGTACCGAGATGTCCCAGGGCCCCGTGCTCAAGAAGGCGCGCAAGATGAACGTGCGCGTGGAGGACCTCAAGCTCCCGCCGATCACGCAGTTCGCTGCCATGGAGACCCGCGAGCGCGACTGGTCGAATGTCGTGACCTGCCACGAGAACGAGATGGCGGCCTACGTGTGGCGCTTTGAGCGCCGCGCGATCGGCAAGAAGATCCTGCGCCAGTTCGACCCGAGCAACCGCGTGACGCCGGGCAGCGAGGAGGACCTGCGTCGTCAGAAGACGTTGGCCACCTCTGTCGCGATCAGCACGTGCGGCAACTTTGCGCTCGTGGGCAGCATCGGCGGCGCGATCTTCAAGTACAACATGCAGTCCGGCGACAAGCGCGGGTCGTACCCGACGGCGGCGACGCCCAAGCCCAAGCTCATCCGCGGCCTCACACTTCCCGGATCGACGTCAGTGATTGAGGAAGACATGACGGCCGTCCACGCGCACGATGGACCCGTGAGCTCGGTCGTCGTCGATGCACTGAACCAGACAGTGGTGTCCGGTGGCATCGACGGCAAGCTCAAGTTCTGGGACTTTAAGAACCACGCGTTGGTCTTTGAGCTCACGGTCGGCTCGCCCGTGAACCAGATGGAGCTGCACCGCGATAGCAACCTGATGAGCGTGGCGTGCGATGACCAAGTCATCCGCGTGTACGACATCAGCACGAGGAAGCTCGTGCGTCGCTTCCAGGGCCACACGCACCGCATCACGGACATGAACTTCAGCGCGGACGCCCGCTGGCTCTTCTCGTCGTCCGCGGACGCGTCGCTGCGCGTGTGGGATTTGCCCACGGGCAAGTGCGTGGACTGGATCAAGTTCCACAAGCCCGTGACGGGCCTCGCGCTCTCGCCCACGGGCGAATTCCTCGCGACGACCCACGTGGGCCACGTCGGCATCTACCTGTGGGCGAACCGCGGCTTCTTCATGGACGTCTTCCTGGACACGGAGCCGCAGCAGCCGACGCTCATGGACATGCCCGTGCCGCTTAACGAGGTGGACAACGCCGACGAGCTCGGCTTCGGCTCGGAGAAGAACCCGCAGCTGTCTGTGGACGGCGCCAACCAGGAGATCGAGCACGAGGCCGCTCTCGCTACTGCCGCTGCGAAGGCCAAGGCTGGTGGCAGCGCTGACACTGTCGCTGGACCGGTGGAGCCACTGGGCCACTCGCTGATCACGCTCTCGACCGCGCCGCGTGCGCTCTGGCACTCGCTCTTCAACCTCGAGCTGATCAAGAAGCGCAACAAGCCCATCGAGCCGCCCAAGGCCCCCGAGAAGGCGCCGTTCTTCCTGCCGACGATGCGGAAAGACGAGGTCAAGCCCACGTTCGTGCCAGTGGAGAAGAAGAGCGAAGATGCTGCTGTGACTCAGAAGAAGGCGAAGACTGACGGAGGTGATGACGACGAAGGGGATGACGTTCAGATGGAAGGCTGGGGTGTTGGTGACGACGACGAAGCCTGGGGTGACGACGACGACGACGAGGAAGCTCAGCCTGAAGACGACAAGGACACTGCTAACGCCATCGCGCTCGGCGAGAACGGCTCGCGCCTGTTCAAGTCCACGGGTATGGTCACGTCGCGCTGCAAGCTCGCGACTCTACTCGCTGAGGCCGCTGCGAGCGAGCCGACCAAGGCGCAGCAGGCGCTCAAGGTCGGTCCCATGCAGCTCACGCGCTTCCACAGTGTCGCCGTGTACATGCAGACACTGTCGGCGTCCGCCGTGGATGTCGAGATGAGCACGTTGTGCATGGGCGACTTTGACGAAGAGGGCAAGGCGCTGCTGGCGCTCTTCCTCGAGTTCTTGAAGGAAGAGATGGCGACGCAGCGCAACTTCCAGGTGCTGCAGGCGTACCTCAACCGCTTCCTCAAGCTCCACGACCAGCTGCTCGTGGACGACGCGTCGCTGCTGCAGCGCGTCGAGGAGCTCTGCAACCTGCAGCAGAAGCAGTGGGAGCACCTGCAGAAGCTCCTGCACAACAACCTCTGCCTCGTGCAGTACTTCAGCAAGATCCAGATGTAAGTCCCGCCAGCTTAGCCAGCAAGGCGGTGACTTCACAAGAGCGAGCAAGCCACGGGACAGAGCTGTTGCTGCTGGGTATGGGGGTGCGAGACGGCGGTCGACAGCGCGGTCTCGGAAGCGCAGCGGTTGAGTTCAAGTCACACTTGTCGAGAGCGACAGCACCCAGGGGGGAGGGGGCTGGTAGTTAGATTAATAAATTAGATTTGTTTTCCATTTCCTTTTCCTGGTGCGCTGTCGCGTGTCCGTGCTTCGCGTCGGAGGACGTAACGCAAGGTAGCTCCCTGGTGTTAGTCATCGCTCGCGTCGAGGTCTTCGATGTGCTCTACATGACCAAGTGCATGCAGTCGGCTGCCACCTTGGTGGTTGGCTTTGGGATCATCGTAGTTGACATGGCGCATAACTACGTGGTGATCAAGCAGCTCAGCAGGCTGCTCAAGACTGTGAAGCGGTACGCCGAGATCAGAGACATCAGCCTCGGGTTACCAGAGGTACTGTCCTGTGCTGACGGCCCCGCAAATGCTCGAGGACACGGTCATTCGAGTGCAATCTACGCAAGTCGGCTCGACGATCCCGAAGTCTATCCGACTTGATGATACAATGTTCCTCTCCACCAATGTTGAGGAGCATCCTCTTTACCTCCGCGGTGAAACAGCAAGTTCAAATGGTGCTCTGATTTTCGCTATCGTCGAGTTCAGAGTTTTAACATCCGTAACTTTTGCAGCAACGAGCATCCGCTGTTCAAGCGCAGCAGTGTTGAGCAGTGCTGCCATTCGGTGATTAGTCCCTTTGATACATACTCTACCTCACACTCGTCTCAAGATATGAACCTCCATATACAACAACACAATATCCACTGACTGCGTCTACCACACGTTCGTGAGCTGCACTTCGACGAGGTACCGGATGCGCGCCTGGGCTTCCTTGTACACGATCAGTTCATTGTAGTGCGTCGAGCAGTGTGGCTTGGCGAGCGTGAACTCGCTCTCGAGCGGCGACTCGAAGTACACGTTGCGGTACCGGCGCACGTGGAAAGCATGGCTCGCAGTGGTTGCATTCGTACTCGATCCCCCAAATCCAAACCCTTGGTTCACCTGCTTCACGATCGTGAAGCGCAAGGATATGTCTGCCCCACGCTCGGCCGCACCGTCACCGTCATCGCCACGCTTGAGGACATGGGCGGTGAGTGTCACGTCACTCGAGTACCAACTGTTCAGAAAGTGGCGCCTTGACGCCTCGTCCACTGCGATCTCATCGCCCTCTTTCGCGTCCTTCGTGATCTGCTCCAGGTACCGCATCGCCTCCGCTGATAGCGAGTCATAGACGTTTGAATACGTCTTGCACTTGCTAATCGCCCAGGCGCGGTTGATCGGATAAGCGACGCCTGGCTCGCCCACGCGGCCGATTGGGACAACGACTCCACAGTCGGGAGAGATGACCGACTGGGACATATCGGGTGCGTGCATGCCGACCGCCTTGACGCTATCGATGCCGTCCGTGGTGGTGGTCGTGCCATGCGTTGGGCTGAATGCGAGCGCTGCCTCACCCAGCGCGACTTCGCAGAGCAGCATGTAGTGCACTTGCCGTTGTTTCGTAATCTTCTTACCAGTGTTGGCATCAATGCCTCGCTCTTCGATGCTGTACGCCGAGTCGCAGTAGTCCAAGCTCTTCTGCGCGACATCGCCAAAGTAAAGGCCCTTCCCATACGAGTAGCCGTGGTGCGAGACCTCTGGCGGCGCGATGCGCAGCCCCTGGGCCATGATGCCCATCAAGTTCGTGCGCTTCGTGCCGTGCCAGAGCAAGTGCGTCGGCTTCTGCTTCAGCGTCGGCTCACGCTCGAGCAGTTCGGCCAGGCGCTCTTTTTCGCCCTTGCGGTCAACGCGAAAGATGTTGGACACGACGTAGCGCTTGCGGTTGTTCTTGTGGACGCCGTGGAAAAAGTACTTTGTGAGTAATGCCTTCTCTTGCGAATCAGCGTGCAGTGGCGAGAGGCTCACTTGAAGGGCGGCGCGACAGTAGTCCAGCGGGTGCATCTCCTGCTGCCGCAGCTTGGCACCCAGCAGGATCTTGTACGTCTGCGTGATCTCGGACAACAACTTCAGCCGCGCCAGCTCCTTGTTCACCTGCCCCGGCTCCTCGAAAGCCTGGATCGACTCGTCGAGCGAGCTCTCATCTAGCGGCATGATCTCGTAGTACCGACTGCTCTTCTCACTGATGGACTCCGTGAGGTCGCTGTACTTTGTCGACAGGAGCTGCAGCTGCGCGGTCGCTTCGTCCGTGATGTTTCCCGCGATTTGCTGGATCTCGGCGTCTACCTGCTTGCGCGCTTCGAGCACGACCAGCATCTCCTGGAGCTTGGCGATCGCGACATCGAGCTCTTCCTTGATGGCGAGCGGGAGTTCGTCATAGTAGTTGCAGCTCTGGCGGGCCGCGAGCTGCAGATTGCGAATGTCGGTGATCGCGAACAGCATCTGGGTGAGGTTGAGCGGCTGCTGGTTGTCGGCGAGCGGCGCAAAGTCCGCCGGCTCAGCTCCATCCGCGAGCTTCACGCGGACATTGAACGGCTCCGTGACCTCCGGCGAGATGTCGGTGTAAAAGTCCACGCGCTGCACGAGATTGTACTTTCCGGACTTCTTCTCAAAGGAGTCGCGGCGCTGCTCCCACACGTTGCCCGTCTTGGAGCGGAACACCTTCTTGAACTCCACCACAGCCTCGGCGGCCGTGCGGAACGGCGTGTTCTGGTACTTGCCTTCCTCTCCGATGCGTCCCCAGTTGGTGAAGAGAATGTAGATCTCCTGGAGCGCGTCATGCACGACCTGCATGCGGTAGAACGCATTCACGCCAAAGCGACCGTTCTTGACGTCGACCTTGGTCAGTAGCACGTTGTAGAACTCACCCTCGATCAGCTCATTCGTGGCCTCATTCACTGCGCAGTACACACTGCTCACATTGCCAACGTCGCAGCTGTCATTCACCTCTGGTGCCATCAGAGTCTTCTCGAGCTTCCCAGCAGCATCACAGGCTTCCAAGTACGTCGCAGCATCGCTCGTGAAATCCGGCGGTGCGTCTGCCATGTCAGCGTCATCGCCGACAGCAGCGTCATCTCCAAAGAACGCTGCTTCAGACTCGTTCACAAGGTGTGAATACTTTTCGCGAATGAAGCGGAAGAGCGCTCTCGAGTTCTGGCTCTTGATGCAGTCTAGCACACTCTGCTGGGCATTGTTCGTCGCGTGGAAATCAGCACCATTCGCGATCAGCAACTCGATGACGTCGTGGTTCTCGAACGCACCGTACTCGAGCGCTTGTACTGCGATGTGAAGCGGTGTCTGTCCAAGTCTATTCTGCTGAGCAACCGCTGCGCGGATCTCTTTCTTCTGCAGGCGCTGGTTCAATGCGATCTTGTCGCTGTTGAGCACGAGCTTGGCCGTCGTCTTCATGTTCTTCGCCACCAGGTGCATCAACACCGAGTTCCCGTTCTCGTCCGTCATCGACAGCTTGGTGTTGTACTTGAGGAACAGCTCCAGGAGCTCGTAACGCATGGCCAGTGGCGCAACATATGCGATGAGCAACAACGCAGACGTCATCGTGGACGTAGGTGCTTCCGCTTCTTCGACGTGCAAGTTCGATCCGTAGACCTTAGTCCACTCGTGCGGTTGAGACTGGAAGAGCAGACCAGACTTTACATCAGTCTTCAGCAATGTCTGCACCATCTGGAATAGGCGCGAGTTCGTTCTTTCGAACTTGGTGATGAACAAGTCCAGCACGAGCAGCAGAACGTTGCGGCCATTGGCGTCTCTCGCGTGCAAGTCGAACGAAGGCACAATGAGGAAGTAGTCCACGAGCCCCATGCACTTGTCCACATCGTGTTGTTCCTTCCGCAGCGCGTACATCAGCGGTGTTTCGCCAGCAAAGTTCTTCAGGTTGATGTCGCACTTGTGATGCAGCAAGAAGTCCATCAAGTGCGCGTTCCCGTTGCGCGCAGCGAAGTGGAACGCCGCATTTCCCTTCAGGTTCACGTGGCTTAGATCGACACCATTCTCCATCAGCGTCCACGCGACACTTCGTGGCAGATCGGCAAACGGCTTGTCGACGCGAGCGATGCAGTGCATGAGCGTCTCACTGAGCTCGTCGTTGGGTTCACCAAGCAAATGGCTGACGCTCGAGATCTCCAAGCCGATGATCAGGTTGCTCGCGAGCTGGAACTCGCCACAGAGCACCGCGTCTTCGACAGCCTGGCGGCGCGAGAACTTGGCGTTGAGCAACAAGTGGTAGATCCCGGCGAGCGAGTGCTTGACCGCGTGGTAGAAGAAACTGCGGACCTTCGAGCTCTTGCTGGATGCGCCACGAGTGAGTCGCAGCTTGTCAGAGACGCTCGCGTTACTCTGGATGAGTGTCGTGATCGTCGTCTGCCGCAGATGCAGGAACGCGCATGCCAGTGGAGTCAAGTCGCTAGCGTCCTTCGCCTCCAGGGCGTGCTGGCGCCTGCTGCTGTTCGGTAAGTTGGACAGCAGTGTCGATACACACACGAATGCTCCCGTCGCTGCAGCCAGATGAATCGGAGTTCGGTTCAGCAAATCCTCTAGCAGCAGGTTCACACCACGCGCGGCGACGAGGTTAGACACCGTCTCGACCGGGTCGGTCTCAGCGACTGGGATCTGTCCAAAGAGCGCCTTGGACGCTGCTTCCTTGATGGACTCATACGTGCCGAGGCGTCGTTGCTCGGTTACAGTCTGGGAGTTGCGAACATCGTAGGTCGCGTGCCAGTCCAGGTCCACCTTGAAGAGCGCAAAGTGAAGCGCCGAGAACTCGAACTCATCCACAGCATTCACCTCAGCACCAGCCAAGAGCAGGAATCGCTCGACGTCGAAGGTCGCGTCCGCCTTCATGGACACGGCATTGACTGCAGCGTGCAGGGGCGTTCGACCGAAGTCGTCACGCACATTCGCGCACGTACCCTTGTCAGGATGCGCGCTGACCAGAGCATGCAGCAGCGGCAGGTCGCGGTTCTTGGCCGCATAGTACAGCGCAGTTCGGCCGTGTTTATCTCCGATGCGCAGGGTGTCCCTCACATTGCCGTACGTCAGCGCGACTTCAATGATCGACGCTTTCCTGGAGTCAGCCGTCGATGTGTCAAACCTCGCAACCACCAGCCCAGGAGCGTTCTTCGAGTAGGGGACTTCGCCCTCATGTGGTTTCTTGACGGGAATTGAGTGGTTCGCCTTGATCGTTTGCAGCAGAGGAGTGTTGCCGTCTCGGTCTTTCTTTGCAGGATCAGCATAGTACTTGAGCAAGAGCTCGGTCAGCGCGACGTTACCGCTCGCCATCGCGATGTGCAGTGGAGTCAGCTGTTCCTCGCCAAGGAAGCAGTCAGGACTTGCCTCATGTTCCAGCAGCAGCTTCGCAGTCTCTATGTCGTTGTAGACCACGTAGATTAGCGCCGTGGTGTTGAGAGTGTGATGCAGCCCACAGTGAGACACGGACACTGGTCGCTGGACACTGGAACACTCTTTGCAGCGGAACGGAGAATGGTTGGGATTCGCACCCTTTGCCAGGAGCATCTTCACGCCGTCGAGGTACCGGTTCTTCACTGCCAGCAGGAAGGGAGTGGCGTAGTTCGCAGTCTCAAACGAATCGATTTCCTCTTGCGAGAACGCGAATGCCTCCAGGATGATGCTGAGGATATCTTCGCTGTACCATTTCTGAAGAGGCAAGTGCGGGTTTGTGACCAGAGCTCGCCCGCACACAATGTGCAGGATGTTCCTGGCTCTCACCGTGAGGTATCTGGGCTCTTCCGCCTCCTCACCATCACCACCGTCCATATCAACATCGCCAGATGTGCTGTCGGTCGTTTCCTTGATGTTCGCTGGTGCTTTCTCCTTAAACTTTGGGTTCGCGACCGACTTGTACTGGATGAGCGCTTCGGGGTCCGTCGTATGCCTGGCATACAGTCGCACCACCTCCGAAAACATCGTGTCCGCGCGCTCAATGACTTTGAGCTTCTCAGGCGAGAGGAGCACAGTCGTAGGCGCCTTGCGCTCGGTTGACACCAGCGTCAGCAGAGGTGACAGCCCGTTGTGCTTCTCGTTCATCAGCTCTTGAACATCGGGGCACCGTGTGATGCACTCCCTGATGATCTCAGCATCGATCATCTGCGTTGGCCCGGTGTAGTAGTAGTACTCGGCAATGACGTGGAAAAAGTTCTTCCCGTAGAGTCTGCTGGAGAATAGGATCGGACTTTTGTCGCCACCAAAGTGCTCGTTGTGGTGCGCCAGCAGCTGTCGCAGGAACGGCTCGCCGGCGTCGCCCATGCCCGCTGCACGCAGCCACGCGTCGGCGCCATCCGACTCCTTCACCGCAGGGTCAGCTTTGCCAGTCTTCAGAAGAAGCTCCGCAATCTTGACATGTTTGCCTCTAATCGCCCAGTGCAGTGGCTGGTTCACTGGCACCGAGTCTTCTGGCGTTTCGTATTGCGCGAGTGCACCGTTCTTGAGTAGTACCTCAATCGCAGATTCGCAGAAGGTACTGTCAAGCATATCACCAGCGCGGTCAATCAGCACGCCAAGCGGGTACTTGCCACTGGCGTTCGGGATGTTCGGGTTCAGTCCTTTCGCCACGAGGTACTCGATTTGCGCGAGGCTCTTCGAGTGCTGGCACTGGAGAAAGAGCATCGTGCAGCCTTCGCGATCGCGGTAGTCGAGGAATCGGCCGTTTGCGTCGTTTTCGAGGATGTAGTCCGTGCACTGCGAGCGCTGCTTGAGCAAGGCGCAGATCAGTGGCACGAAACCCCACGAGTTGCGTGACCAGAACTCGGCACCGGCGCTCGCGAGCAGCTCGACACAGGGTAGCCACCCGTAGCTGGCAGCGTAGTGCGCCACGCTGTTCTCCGATGTGTCGTATGCATTCACATTCGCCCCGTTGTTGATCAGCAGTGCTGCCAGTTTCGTGTGCCCGTTTTTCACAGCAAAGATCAGCGGCGTTTTTCCGAGCTTGTCGGGCAAGTCGACTTTTGCACCACGGGCCAGCAGTGTCGCCGCGGCTTCAAACTGACCAAATTTTGCTGCAATGCACAATGCACTTGTCTTGTCCCCCGCGGACACATTGATGAGAGCGCCGTGGTACAGAAGCCTCTCGATCACGCGCAAACATCCGTGCTTGGCAGCGAAGTGGATCGCCTGGAAGGATGAAGGACCTCGAGCATTCACCACTTGCTTCAGCAGCTCGGGCGACTTCTCCGCAGCCATGTCGAGCATCATAATCGCATTTTCCTCGCGTTCAGCTCGGATAGCGCACATGAGCGGCGTGAGCTTCTCAACCTTGGTCTTCGAGAGCAAGCTCCGATCGTTCTCGAGCAGAAACTTGACGTTGACGCTCGATTCGCACACAGCCGCGTAGTGGAGCGGCTCGAGCCCGCTTTCGTCCTGGGAGTGCTCGGGTTTCTCTTCGAGCGCTTCCCAGAGCTGCTGGAGGTATTTCCCGTTCGGGTTGATCGCAGCAAAGTGCAGCGGCTGGATCTTCGTTTGCTGCGCCATCTTGACGACCGACACGTTGCGAAATACCGGGAGCACATTGTCGCCTGATGAGAGCACGCAAAGGTGCAAGTTATTGAAGCCCCAGCCGCCGTTCCGCGAAAGAGTCTCCACCATCTTGAACAGGACTGCGAGGTTCCCCGAGCGCGCAACTGCGGCAACGTGGTAAGGCACACGGTGATCGTTTGTCCAGTCTCCAGACGGGTAGAACAGCGTCAGCATCTTCAGACTGGAGCTTGGGTTGCTCCAGAGGAAGCTCTTCTCCTCACTGAGGTCCTGGCTGTTACCGATTGACGAGTCTGCCAGGAGCGCGTTGTTGCCCTCCTTGCCGCCGCGACTGGCGTTGATAGCGCGGCGGTTGTAGTCACTGTACGAGCTCGTGTGCGCTCCGGTCGAGTGCTGAGGCAGCGAGTTGCTCGGCACCGTCGCAAACATAGGACGCGGGCTGGCGGCTTGCACCTTCAGAAGCTGCGCCACGGCCTTCACATCATCCGCTTGGATCGCGTACTTGAGCGCGGTCATCTCAATATCCGCGCTCCGGTTCGCAGAGAACGAGCTCATCTGCTTCACGATCTCGGGCGTCTCCGTGACCTTCTCCAGCAGCTCGTAGTCCTTAGTGAGTACGGCGCGGATCACGTCCTTGTTGGCAGTGATCACGTCGTCCTTGGCCGAAGTGAACGGGTGCGTGCCGTAGATCTCTCGATCTTCGTGCATGGCGATGTCCACTGTTGCGTAGCAAGGAGGGATGATTCGCACAGCGTCGCGCTTGCTCATCTTCTTGGGAACTGCAGCCTTGCGAGCACGAACGCCGCCACGACGGCCACCGGCGGTCGTCCGGGATCGCTTGAGCGACGCTCGATCGCGGTCTGCAGCTGCGAGTTTCTTGCGCTGACGGGCTGCAGACGGAGGCTTCTCGTTGTCCGACGCCACGTCGTCGTTGTCATCGTCCACGTCACTAGCGTCAGGGTTGGCGAGTGCAGCTTTCGCGCGAGCAAGGCGGCGCCGGATCTGTAACAAAGAGAAGTGCACAAAATTGAGTACAGCATACAATACAGGAGCAGTACATAGCGAGCGCAACCAGCTACTCTATCGACGTACTCGTTCAAGCGACGTGGCCGTGATCTCCATCGAGCCGTCGGCGCAGTCGAGCGCAAACACATGGCAAAGGATCGTGTCGACGTCCAGCGCGTCGTCGTACGCGTACTCGTATCGGTTTGCATCGCTGCTGCTGGACGAAGCCTTTGTTTGCTTCGCATTGGGTTCGCCATCGTCGTCAGCAACAGCCGCGGCGTCACCGTCGCCAGTTTCAGCTCTGTTAAGCCACGTGACGCGCACCGTTGAGTCCCCAGTCGCGAGCATGTCGTTTGTCACATCGTCGAGCAGCTGCGCGATCCAGAACTCGTCCGCTGCGTCATCGGCTGCAGCCTCTGGGTCTGGGCTGACATCCGCAAACACGGCGACGAGCGTGAGCGCCTCCATGGCGATCTCGTCGTCATTCTCATCGATAACGATCGTCTTCACAGCGGCGTTCGAGCTCGACGCGCGACGAGCCGAAGCAACTGCAGACGCAGCAGGGACCGCAACAGCAACAGGCGCAGCAGAACTCGCCAGCGACGCAGCGACAGCGGCGTCCAGGGCCGCAGTATCGTCGCCAGCAGCGCTGCTGCGCTTGCGCTTGGAGACGCGCTGCGAATTGCGTCGCGCCGAGGGGTTCGCGTTCGTCGCTGCTGCCATGTTGTTGTTCTCCGTTCAGGACGACCGACCGTGTGGGTTGAGGGCTCTTGGGTTGCGCGACGCTGAATCGAAAGTGGTGAGCGAATAGTCAGCGCCGCCGTCACCAGCAGCAGAAGCGCTGGCCGCACGCGGGCGGCGCGCACATGCGTGAGACCTCGGCATGTGTGTTATGGCAGCGCCAAATCATTATTTGTTCAATTGTGGGCGAATTTTATATGGAACGCAGTGAATGGACAATGATGAATTATTACCAATAATTCATCATTACCACGTCAAAAAGCACAGTTGCAAGAGACCAGCACTCACATAAACGGAAGCACCTTCAAGCAGCAACCGGAGGTCTAAGGACTCGGAATGCCGGAGCTCGAGGTTTCTGCTGGTTTTGGGCTTGAGTCGTTGACAACCGAAATCCAGCGTGGAGCTCCAAGTGCTGCTCACATATCTTCACTGTTGGAACCGGGCACTTTCAACTCCAATGGCCCGTCTTGTGTCCCCGAACTTGCACGCTCCGAGCTCAGCTAATGGAAGAAGACGAGAGGCCAACCAGCCTCAGGTGTCACGGGTTCGTCTCGTGACGACAACGAGCGTGTGCAACATGGCGATCGGAGGCACGGAGCCCACGGTGTACGTGAACGGGATGGGGAACTTCCAGTATGCGGTAAGGAGTAGCGGGAGGCCTGTGTTTGCGATGCCGGCAGCGATTGCGATCACAGCAACCTGCTTGTGTGCCAACATGATCTCGGGAACCATGCACTGCAGTTGCGTCAGAGCCAGCCCGCCAATGGCTGTATCCTCGATGCCGTTGCGAAGCCAGCAAGCGCCATTTGCGCGCCACCCATCTGCTGGGTTCGCGAGTCGAACTGCATCGAAGGCGAGCATGATGACCAGCGCGGGCGTGCAGAAGAGAAGCACCACCAGGACGACCCGCGCTCGCGAAACGGACGTGCAGGACCCGTGGAGCGCGAGCAGTCGGTTCGAATGCAGCAGTGGGAGGTTGTCATCTTGTCCAATGAAGGCAGAGCCGACTGAGTGCTCCCTTCGCTGATTTCGGCCGAGCTTGTGTCTTGGAGTGTGACGACAATCCTGGTGCTGGGCTCGAAGCGAGGGTATTAATACGCGTGTTAAGAACCGAGTTCCGCAAATCCGCTCATCGACGAGTGCGTCAAGTCGGAGAACAGATTTATTGCCAGCATCTGGACCGCAAGTTCGTCATCGCAAGCCCAACCAGCGCCGCGAATCTTGAGGTTTGATGATCTATTGTGCTCTTCTTTCTGTTACCAATGAGCTTGCTGAATCCAACTACCGAAGAAGTCTTGGTTCGCCACGAGGTCCTGGACTGTAATTCAGTTTCTCAAGCAGCCCTGTGCGGGTCGCGAGTGCCAAGCAGATCAGTAGTTGTGAGCTCTCTCTATGTCCCAATTGAACTGGAAAGTGAAGTCCGCACCTACATTTTTTCACATTCATCCAAGGCATCACAGAGCGTGTAAGGTTCGACCACCCAACCAGTTCGAGTGTAGCAGATCCGATACAAGGCTTCGTACATACCGCTGTGGACGAGCAGGAACTGGAAGACGACGAGGATCCAGACCACGAACTGACACTGGTACATCGGCCACTCACTCTCCAGCGCAAACGCGAGTTGACGAAGCACGGAGATGCCGAAACGATGCTTGAGCGTGTAGTGCACGTACACCAAGCTCAGGAATTCCATCAACGCGTAGATCAGGATGTTGGTCACCACCGAATGCAGTTTCTTGTCAGTGAAGCCCTCCATATCGGTGTAGTACTTGGCGTTTGGGAGGCAGTACAGGATAGCCATGTAGATCGCGTAGACGACTGGCACCACACCCTCGATGTACTCTACGATGACCACCTCTTCGCTTGAATGAAGTAGCTTCGCAGTCTCAATGATTGCCGTCCTGTTAGCTGCCTCGATGGCCAACTTGTCCTCGGCAAGTCCTGCTTTGCGCTTTGGCACCGGTGGGGTCGGGGCAATAGCGACAGACCGAGCGGATGGCGTGGTAGGATAAGCGCGTTGAGGTACCACTGACTGGAGTCGAGTGGGTGCTTGCAGAGACTGAGATGACAAAATGTGAGCCTCGCGTGGTTGAAAGGCAAGCCACTGCGAGCTCTCAGTTTTGCTCAGGATCTCTGCCGCCCAGGTCAGCAAGTCTGACGAAGTCTGGCTGCTGTCTCGGACTTCCGTAGACATTTTCACCGCCTTCAGCGTTCTTGTTTGTTGGGCTAGGTGCCGTATCACCGCGTAGTTCTGCACCATGTCGACCAGGATGATCGCGAACCCAACGGCAAGCGTGCCCGCGGACTGCATGCACTTGGTCATGTAGAGCGCGTCAAAGACGTCGACGCTCGATGTCAGTGGGGTGATCAGGTCGTCGAAATTATACGTCACCTTGATGGTGACCTTCTTGAGAGTGTGCTTGATGACCGGAAGCAGCAGCACGAACGGCAGTCGCGCATTACCCTCGAGCGAGCTGAACACCGCGTTGTACGCTGGATACACCAACAGCATCGCGGTTTGAATGCTAAGCGTGTTCGAGAACTGGAAATACTTCTTTAGTCTCGCTCGGTCGCCTGTGCCAAGCGTGATGACGACGAAGATGTTCATGGTTACCATCAGAGGCACACCGGCAGTAGTGTACGTGAACGGGACTGGGAACTTCCAGTACGCGGCGAGCAGCATCAGCGTCCCAGTTTGGGCGATGCAGCTAGCCGTGCAGATTGCAATAAGCCGAGTTGTTGTGAACACGATCTCGGGTATCACAGCTTGGACTTGCACCAGAATCACGCCGCAAATGAGCACCGCCCCGACACTAAGACGAAGCCAGTAGACCCCGTTCGCGCGCCAGCCTTCGTCTGGGTCTCGGAGTGGTACCGCGTCGAAGATGATCATGACGATCAGTGCTGGCATGCAGAAGAGCAGCGGCACCAGCAAGACGCGCACTCGTGAAGCTGATTCGCAATATGCGTGGAGCGCGAGCAGCCGGCTCGCCGAGTACATCTTGCGCCTCGATGGGGCGTGACGGCAGCCGCATCTGGAGGACATCTTGCTTCGGAACGGCAGAACCGACGGCGTGCTGTCGTGAATGTTTCTTGGGCTTCACAAGCGCGTCTTGACGAGCGAGAATAGTTTGAGACGATGGGAGGAGCTTGCCTCGGAAGTAATGATATTTATATCAATATGCGTATTCTTGTCGCCCAGGTCCGCAGAGCCATAGATTCACTGTGCCACGGTATGGATCGGTAATGAAGATGGATAGCGTGGGGTTCATACAGTATTCAAGATGCTCAACGACTATAACTAATGGAGTGTCTGAGAAGTAGTCCTCGGTTGCAGCGAAATAGTGACGAGTGTATTCCAGCAAACTTAAGGCTGCAATATTTTTGAGCAACGCTTGATGAAGAAATTCACCATCAAACGAGCAGACTCGAAGAATTAGGGCGACTTATAGGAAGTTCCCGAGCGTAGACTCTTGCGTGGGGTGAAGCTGAGCAGCCAACTTTGAAAGTAGCTAGATTTTCTCCAACGATTTACTGTATTTGAGTAAATAAAAGCGAGTGTTGGCAACTTAATTTCTGCCGGAGGATGTCTTCGTTGTTGCATGCCAAGTAAAGGTGATGAAATGCTTTTGTCAGTCAAATGGATTGTGTGGACCGAGGAGTGGTGCGACTTGATAGACCACCAAGCCGAGCCGACACTTGACAGCTTGAACAATACTCGAGGCGCAGGACTCAACTTTGAGCAACTCGTTCCGGCTCACTCTTGGACCAGTAACCGATTTAATTCGCTGTGAAATTCTCGGATGCTCATGTCAACCCATACCCGATCGATCGCCATCGCCTTGGAAGCAGGGTATATGCGCAGTGGGTGCTTCTGTCGTTGTTTATTCAGATCAATTAGGAGTCGGAGCTCTTTTCGGATCCCAGTCAAACTGAAAGGTGAAGTCAGCGCCTGTCGTTGGTGACGAATATCATCAAAAAGGCGTGTAAGCTTCATCGACCAAACCAACTCCAGGAGGAGCAAGCGCAACAAGTGTTCGTACCGCTGTGGACGAGCAGGAACTGGAAGACGACGAGGATCCAGGTCACGAACTCGGCCTGGTAGATCGGCCACTCACTCTCCAACGCAAACGCGAGCTGGTAGAATACGGAGATCCCGAAGCGGCGCTTGAGCATGCAGTGCACGTACAACAGACTGAGCAGCTCCATGAACGCATAGATCAAGATGTTGGTCGCCACCGAATGCAGCTTCTCGTCCGTGAAGCCCTCCATGTCCGTATAATACTTGGCGCTCGGCAGCTGGTGGAGAATCGAGATATAAATCACGTAGACGACTGGCACCACAGTCTCAACGTACTCGACGATCACCACCGACTCGCTCGTGTACAGTAGCTGCAGGGTCTCCGTGACCGCCTCCTTGCTCGCTAATTTGAGGATCGATATGCTAGGCGCGTCTCTTGATATCCGGACTGGTCCCGGAGGCGTGAATGGCACCACGACTCGCGTTAGCACTGCGAGACGAGAGCTGGCTTGTGGCAGGACGGAGGTTGCTCGGGTGAGCTCATTCTGTTGGAGTTCTTGCTGTTCTGGCTGGCATTGGGCAGGAACAACCTGAGCCTTGTGTGCTGGAGAGGTAAGCCGCTTGCACTCGCCTTTTCGAACAAGAACCTCTGCTACCCAAGGCAGCAGCTCTGGCGAGACCCGGTTGCTGTCTCTGCGTTCAGTGTAGTTTTTCGTTGCCGTGAGCGTTTGGGTCTGCCGGTCCAGCCGCTGGATCATAACGAAGTTCTCCACCATGTCAATCGCGATGATCCCAGCGCCGACGACAAGCGTCCCCGCGGACTGCATGCACTTGGTCATGTAGAGTGCGTCGAAGATGTCGACGCTTGCTATGGTGGCGATCAGTTTCTCGTCAAGGTCACGGCCCACTTTCTTGGTGACGTGCTTGAGCGTGTGTTTGATGATGGGAAGCAGCAGCACAAACGCAAGGCGCGCGTTTCCCTCGAGTGAGCTGAAGACCGCATTGTACGCCGGGTACACACTCAGTACCAACACTTGGATGCCGAGTGTGTTGACAAAGTCGAAGTACTTCTTCAGACGCGCTCGGTTGGCTGTGCCGAGCGTGGCGACCACCAGCGCACTCAGAGTCGCCGTGAGAGGCACACCGCCCAGCGTGTACGTGAAAGGGACCGGGAACTTCCAGTACGCCGCGAGTAGCAGCAATGAGACCGTGCACCCGAAGCTGACACCGATGATGATCACTGCGAACTGCACTCTTGTGAACACGATCTCGGGCACCACGAGCTGAATCTGCACCAGGATGGCTCCAGTCATGATGGCTCCCCCACCGCCAAAGCGAAACCAGTAGACCCCATTCGCACGCCAGCCCTCTGATGGGTCTCTGAGTGGTAGTGCATCGAAGATGATCATGATGATCAGTGCCGGCAAGCAGTAGAGAATTGGAACCAAGAAGACTCGCAAACGCGACGTTGACTGGCAGTATTCGTGGAGAGCGAGTAGGCGATCGGGCGAGTACATCCTTCGGCGCATTACTGGTGGAGCTTGAGGGCGACGTCGTGGACCGGAAGACATGCTGCTCACTCAGATTGAATAGCTTGTTGTCGTGGGCTCTTCCTGGAGCTTCACGGTTGTGTCGTGACGATATGAAGTCGACGGCGCATGCGGGGCGTGGTGGTATTAATAGTCGCATTGCGTGTTGCCCAGTCCCGCAAATACAGAGCTTACCGATCACTCAGGCATGAATGTCGTTGAAGCAGCCCAAGTTGGCCCAGGTTGTCGTCAAGATGTATTTGCTGCGTGTCCACGAAGAATCGAGTCGAATCACATCCATGGCGCTGACCTCGAAGCAGGCTGACCGTTTTCAGTGTACAACACGGCGGGGGAGGTTGGTGCCAAGCAAAATGGTGCTGCTTCTGGTTGCCAGCCTTTCGTTCTCGAGTGTTTCAGGGATGAACCGAGAGCGATGGAGAAAGGCCGCGCAGACGCTGACATGGACGTCATCCCTGGCGCCTTCCAGCAACTGTATACTTCACTGCCGGATAATACTAAAGAAGCATGTGAATATAAGCACTCTACATATTCGAGTATAAGCCAAGCTACAATCACTCGGCACTGGTGAAAAGCTCCTTGGATAACAGCTCACACCTTATTACTGGCCTCTCCTGCCACAGCCAACAGCTTCAAAAACTGTATCACAACAGAGAACGCCCAAGCGCATCGAGTCGATCGATCATGCTGAGCAGGAGCCGCCAGTTGCTGCGTCTGCAGCTCCACGCCGCCGAGCGCCATGTGCAGCAGCGCACCCGCGCGCCACTGAGCCAGCTTGTGGTGTCCCCGCCTGCCAGCTCGCCGTGGGCTGCCAATGCGCCTACATCCTTCGAGACGGCGTCCAAGCGCCTGCTGCACAGCTCGGCGAGCTGCTGCTCGACGCCGTACCACAAGAAGAGCTCGTCGTCTGTGCGCATAACGAAGACGACGCCGCTGGAGATCGAGCGCGTGCTGAGCCACCTGGAGATCATGGAGAAGTGGAGCTGCAGCGGCTGCGGCATCGAGCTGCAGTACGAGGACTCGGCCAAGGTCGGGTACTTCCCCAAGCAGCTGCTCAACAACATCGAGGACATCAAGGACCTGAAGAAGCTGCGCTGCGAGCGCTGCTTCCAGATGACGCAGTACGGCAAGATCGCCGACACGAAGATGGCGTACAACGAGTACGAGAAGCGCGTGATGGAGCTTCGCTCCAAGGACATGCTCATGATCCAGCTCGTCGACATCCTCGACATCTCGGGCAGCCTGCTCCCGAAAGCGCGCCACATCTTCGGCAAGAAGCCCGTGATGCTCGTCGTGAACAAGGGCGACCTGATCCCAGAGAAGTCGGGCATCCGCCGATTGATGCGCCGCATTCGCAGTGAAGCCAAGTACGTCGCTCATTGCATGTGTTGTGGTTCGCTTGCGCCTTTGCTGACCTTTGTCCTTGCTGGTTGTTGTTAATGCTATTGTAGGGATGCTGGCATCGAAAACATCATTGCGGTGTACCTGATCAGCGCCATGAAGGGCATCGGCATGAAGGAGATCATCGAGGACGTGAAGAAGCACCGCAAGGGACGCGACCTGTGCGTCGTGGGCGCAGCGAACGTCGGCAAGAGCACGTTCTTGAACTCGTTCATGAAGTTTCTTGTCGACCGCAAGTGGCAGCACAACCACCGCAAGTATATGAAGCTCCCGGAGATCTCCATGGCAGACCTCAAGGACGACGAGTCGGTCGCGCTGCTCAACATCGACGACGAGATCCTTTCGAGTCACGAGAAGGAGCAGAAGATCGAGGAAGGAGGTGAAGCGGCGGACGCCACTGACACCCCGAAGCCAACCAAGCCGCTTGCTGACGTGTTCCTTAACGAGGGCGAAGACCCGGAGATGCTCGAAGAAGCCGAGCAGGAAGACCGGGAGATGACGACCTCGCCGCTCCCGGGCACGACACTCGCTGTCCAATACCTCCCTGTGGTCTCGAACAATGAGCTTTTCAACATTCTCGACACGCCCGGCCTGATCACGGATGCGAAGCGCCAAAAGCTGATCGAGGTGCTGGCGCTGGATGGATCTGCGAAGCTCAAGAACGTCTTCCCGACCAAGCAGCTGCCGGTGAGTGCGCTATATATGAACTGAGACTGTAGGCATGCTGACATCACTAACCTCATGTTGCTGTATCACCTCAAAATAGGCCACCACGTACCGAGTCGAGCCTGGTCGCAGTCTGTTCCTCGGCGCGCTCGCTCGCTTCGACTACGAGAGTATGGGCGGCCACAACAGCAAGAACCTCCTCCTGCTGACGTGGTACGGCGTGTTGCCCGGCCACCTCACCAAGACTGCGAGTACGTATTCATTTCAAGCTGCTTGATGTGGTCTTGATGGTATCTTGTAGCGTGGTGCTCACGTGCTAGTATGTCATTTTTCTTGTTGTCAGACGCTGAGGAGACGTATGTGAAGCACGCGGGTGGACTTCTCTCACCTCCGCGTGGTCTCGACGCGCTCAGCTTCACGGGTCCGCTGGTGCACTCGCAGAACGTGTACCTGCGTGACTTCATCTCGACCGAGGTGAAGACCAAGTCCAAGTACGCGTCCAAGCCCAAGCGAACGACCGTCGTGGAGCTGGAGCTCCCTGGCTTTGGCTGGCTGTCCGTGACTTCTGTCGACCTGGACGGCACGGCCGCTGTCGAGCAGACGCTGAACGAGAGCAAGATCTCGATCTCCACGTGCCGCGGCCTCACCGTGACCCCGCGTGCGCCGATTTTCCCATTCGAGATGTCCGCTTCGAAGAGCACGACCTGGAAAAGCTAGATGTGCTTGCTCTCTCGGTGTGATACCCGAAGCCCTTTTCCGCCCAATAGATTTTATATTCCAGACATGCTGCTGTGCTTATCACTTGCTTGTACTACCATCTTCTAACGTCGTGTAGGTCGTGATCCACTCCTGCATCGCGCGCGGCATCGGCGTCGCCCGGCGCTCACACTCGTCCCACAGCATCAGACGCGGCGCATTCTCGCTCTCGCGCGCAGCCTGCCTCCGGTCGTAACTCGCTTCGACGTGCCGCAGAAACTCCTCGGGGGGCTTGACGTGATGCACGTCCACGTAGTGCCAGAACGCCTCGGGCCAGCAGTAATCGCCGTCCGTCATCGTGCACGCGCCCATGACGCTCGGGTCCTTCTCAGCGGCAGCGCAGTCTGGAAACCGGCAGAAGCTGTACGCGAGCTCGTGGCTCTCCACGAAGGCGCCGCGCGTCAGGTACCACTGCAGCCTGCGCAGCAGCGGCGGGTCAGTAGCAGCAATAGCATTGAACCACGTGTTGTCCACCAGGAGCGTCGGGTGCGGCCGGTCGGGCGACGCCGAGTCCGCGTCGCTGCTCCAGAAGCCGACCTCACGGAGCGCCATCATGCTGACAAGGCAAATCGGAGTGTGACGCAGTGGGTTCTTTGGACTTGATTCAAGTATGTCTGCAGAGTGATGGTTAACGTACAGGAGCTACTATCAAGAATGCGAGCTGTACTTCTCTGCGCCTCGTTTCCGCACTCGAAAGTGCTTTCAAAAAAAGCATCCGAGCGAGCATGGCGGAGCGGCTGCACCAGGAGCTGCTCGCGGTCCCGGGACTCGACCAACTGGTACGCTCCGCCGCTTGTGCACGCACATGCCTGGCTGTGCTGCTGCTAGCACTCTAATCGCCTGTGCTCCTCTCCATCACTGTGTGCGTGTGTTCTATGCTTTGCGCTGGGACCGCCCGACAGACGCAGTCGCAGTTGCGGGACCTGACGTGGAAAACGAAAGAGCAGGTGCTGGTGGCGCTCTTCCAAGAGGTATGCGCTGCCCTAGCTACACTCTATATTGCTACACGCACTGCGGAAGCACTCTGCGCGTGCCCATGTGCGCATGTTCGTCTGTCTGAAATGACTCTCTTACGTCTGGTGTGACATACGACATTGCGCGTTGGCAGCACACGTCGTCTGGAGATGTGGTGGAGGGTTTAAAGCTGCGGAATCGTGACCGGAAGCTGGAGCGAAGAGTTGAGAAGAGCGAGAACATGTGCGTATCGACAAGCAGACGGTTCGCAAATGCATGTGTGCTTGGGGGATCATGTATGTGTGTTTGTTGCTGTTGTTGTGCGCAGGGACCGCGAGGCGGTGCGAAAGAAAGAGGACAGCTTCCGCTCGAACTTCATGCAGATTGCTGCGACAGAGCTTGCGGTGAGTTGCTTGTTGTGTGTGCATAAGACCATTAGGATCCACAGTATTTGAGCTCAAACAAGCGGCTTGGCTCTCAGGAGCACCTGATTGATTCACTGCTGTTGCTTCTTTAATGGCAGAGACTTGGAGCACCAACGATGATCACGTGGCAGAAGCTGATCTTCGACAAGGATTGCTGCGCGCAAGCTTTTCGACTGTTGCTGACCAAAATCAAGTCCTCTCGTCGAATCGGTGCTTCTTCAATGTCGTCCAGTTCACGACGAAGCCTATCGAGCGGAATGAAGCAACAACTGCATCATGAAGACAATGGGGACTACGCAGACGATGTCTTTGAACCTGAAGACGGCCATGCAGCAACAGATTCGCCGATTCCCAACCAGCGAGTTAACTTCAAGACGAAGCTGCGAAGCACTGTGCGGAAATCGACACCAGCGAGATCAGATGATGGCGGAGGGTGGAATTTTGACGTCTCTACCAGCATTTATGACCTGCAGCCGGGGAACAACAACGACGAGGTGCACGATGACGAGAGCCGCGATAAAGTCAGTCTCCCAAGTCTCAGTGCAAGCGCAAACGTAATTGTCGACCGTGGAGCAAGCAGCACGAAACAGCCCACCTCGTCTCTGGCTGCAAAGATGAAGAAAACCCAGCTACAAACTCTTCAGCACGAGAACTCGCTTCTCGTGGAAGAAAACACGCGGCTGAAAGAAGATATTGGGCACCTGGAAGCCGTCAACGTCGCTCTGCAGAACGGAACCAGCAAAATTGAGCCAGCGGCTACGTTCGATTGTCGGCGAATGCGCTTAGTGCAGGCTCAGAATATGCAGCTTCAACGCCAGATCAACCTGTTGCAAGATGCAGTGGTGGATGTTCAACAAGTCGAGTCAACTCTCCTTGCTGCGCTCAATCGGCTGCGCGACGTGGTAGAAACTGGTTTCCAAGAGGCGAAGTCAGCGGGGGCAGAGCAAAACGGTCGAAACGAGAGTGGAAAGGATGCAAAGTGGATGATGGCGGTGCCGGAATCTCTCTTGGGTGAGCTGAATCGTATCGAGTCGCAAGTCCACAGCTCTAGTGCAGCGATCAGCAGTGCATTCGAGTCCAAGTTGCGCGTCAGTGGTGCGTCCAGCTCGTTACTTCGGTCTTCAACGACCTGCTTACGAACAGGAGAAGTTTTCGGCACCGGTCAGCAGCATCAGTTCGCGCATTTGAGACTTGATCGCCTGAAGCTCCTTGAAGACAAACTAGCTCGCTTAGGCAAAGCGTTCGACAGGTACTCGAATGGAGTCCAAGACGAAGCTCCACCTCGAATCCGTCCAAATGATGGCCGCTGCGAAGTAAGCTCCGATGCTTCAGCTCTCTTTGACGCAACTCGGCAACTGTTGCTTGAGCTTGGCGCCCTCGGAGCTGTCATCTCCATCGCACGTCCAGCAAGCGCAAGTACGTCATCTGAGAATGGAGATCCTGAAGATTTGATTTCGGCTATGCAAGCGTACAAGGTGTTCGCATCTGCAAGCAACGGCAAGGAGCGCGAAAAGAAGCTGAAGTCAATGATGACGCAGCTACATGCGCGACACCTCGCAATGGAGAATGAGATGCACGCATGCCGACGAGAGACGCAATATTGGCGGCGTGCTTGGCAGTCTCAAGAAGAGATAGTGACTCGATTGGCGAAGCGCATCTTCCGCCTCGGAGAGAAGAAGATCCAGTGGTGTCAAGCCAACGTCTCGGAGCCATTGGCGCAGATCACCGAAGTCTTTGAATCCTTTCAGCGTGCACAACAAGAAGGGTCATCCAGACAAAATCCGTACCTTCCTCTACTGGTTGAGACACTCGAGAGCCAACAGAACTTGCTGACGGATGCTCTCAACCAGTGGATGTCGTACTCGTCGTCAGTCGAAGCCCAGCTGAAGAACCTGTTCGACGACTATGAAGCAAACCGACTGGTGCTGCAGGGGCATGGTAGCCAAGGGCAGCACTTCTAGCGGAAAGGTTACCATGGAGACATCTGTGAATTTGACGAAAACTGCAATGGAGCAACGAAAGATTCGCGGCTGCTGGGCACGGCGAAGCTGCCGCAAAGTATTGCGTAGATATTCGTGTGCGGATCGCAAAAGGTCAGTGGATGTTACGTTTTGTGGGGCTGACGGAGTGCAGCGATTGCTGCTTCAAGTTTGCCGAACAAACTCCACCGTGCAAGTCTTCACTCGGCGTGAGGTGACCTGCTAGGTCCTCGAGCTGCTGGTTCGCATGAAGGTCTTGGCATTGTGAGTGGGCTTGTCAGCTGAAATCACAGCGCGAAGATCCTGCCAGCTCTGGTTATGCAGGGGACAATCGACGCTCATCTACTCGACACGCGATTGAACGGATTCGAGAAGCAACTGTACCAAGGTGGCATCCGCGCTTCTCGACAGAGAATTCTGCGCTTATCTGCGGTATCAGCAGGCACTACATTTTGCTGGAGCACCGCAGCTGGAGAAAAAGAAGAATGGGAACTCTTTGTGCGCTATCTGGATCACGCTGACTCAGCTTCCAAAGTCAAGGAAGTCTCTGTTCTTGGTGCCCAGGAAGACGACTGCAAGTGCGAGGGTGAAACAGCATTTTTCTCGCAACTCGAGCCACCAAGCCAGCGCCGACGATGCCACCGCCGCGAGCACGTCGAAGCTGCCGAGACGCGCTTCGTTCCACCCAGATCGTCGGCAGCCTGCAAGCGTACTCGGTGAATCGCCTGTTTGCATTCCACGACTACTGCCAGTCCGTCTCGCGAATTCGAGTCATTCTTATCGTCCTCTTCTTCTGTGCTCCATCAATCATTGTGCTCACTGTGCTCGACAGCATCCCGCTTCAGGATCCAATGGAAGGGTGGAAGGCGAACACGACTTTTTGGGGGCGAACGCGGGTGAACTCGCTGGTTGTGTGCAGCACGATACTCGTGCAAGCACGAACCGTGGTCCCAGAGGTGCAGTTCACAACGAAGACGATTGTGGGGATTGCTGTAAGCGCGAGCGCCGGCTACACTGCAGCGCTCATGCTCATAGCGAAGAGCTGGGTGTTCCCAGTTCCGTTCGCATCAACGATCGGCGGGCTCCCTTTCATCATCATCATGAACATCCTCGTCGTGGTGGCGCTGGGCACGTCCGGCCGCGAGCAACTCAAAGCGTACTTCCGATACTCCAGTAACCTCGGCATCCAGACGACGATGGTGGTGGTGTATCCTGCCTACGTCGCGATCTTCCTGTCGCTGCATGGCTATCCGCAGCTGGCGTTCGTGCTGGTGCTCCCGATTATCAAGATCTCATTCAAGTACATCATCGCAAAGATGTATCAAGACGACGAGGACTTCGTCCCGTCGATGGTGTCCAGCGTGGATATCTTCGACGCGCTGTACATGACAAAGTGCATGCAATCGGGCGGAACGCTAGTGATTGGCTTCGGGATCATCGCAGTCGATCTGGTGCAGAGTTACGTGGCGATCGCGAGTCTCGGCAGGCAGACCAAGAAGGTCCGAGAAATCCTTGCGATCTCGAGAAGCGGCGGCGAAGCGTTCAAGGGTCTGCTTCCGTGGATGTTTGATTTGCTGGAAAGCACTCGACGCAGCAGTATTCAAGCCATCGACCGCGGGCCCAAGGGCAGGTATACCATATCTATCGCATCTCAAGCTGCGACCAGTCGCATCCAAGTCGCTGGAGCTTGGCAGGGCAAGCCCCGATCACTGCGTAAGATTGCGCCGCTGCTCTTGCAGTCGATGAATATGAGAAGCGTCACCCGAATCCAGAAGTGAGCAACCTGCGCGGCATCAAAGAAAGCGCTCGCATGCTTCACGAGAGCGAGTCCGTTGTCGTCGTCGAGTACATCGAGACAATGGTGCCACTCACCTACGCCATATACCTCACGATCCTCTTCCACATGCCTAACGCCAAATATTACCAAGACATGCACGGGCTCACCGAGGAGAAGTTGCACTCTGTCGTGACCAACATCCTCGTGTACGCGTCTCTGGAGTTCCTGAGCCTACTGCACATCCGCCAGCCGCTCAAGCGCCACTTTGGAATCTCCGCGTTTTATCAGTTGGCGTTCGCGTGGGAGGCCCAGTGGCGGATCCTGCTGAGCGAGTTCACAGCATGGATCGTCGTGATTCTCCAGTTCCTGCTCGCCCACAGCGGTACGTAAAGGACCTGCCTCTTCAGTTTTGTTGCCCTTGATTCACGCCGGAGAGGTGACATTGTGATTGGGTCTGCATCAGCTGTACCAGGCGTCGATTTCAGCTTCAAATGGGAGAAACGAGTCCGGTCTAGCCGAGCCATCCCATCCCAAAGACTGCGAGTCGCGCTTGCGCTTCATGTGTGCACTCGATGGCCTCTCTGTGATGACCGAAAGCTCTTGGTTCCTGTTCTCATCAATTGCGAAGAAACTGGAACGTGAAATCTGCACCTGGAGCATCATAGAGATGCGAGCGCGGGGTCACGAATTCAGCAACGGGTTATGTCTCACACCTGTGAGGCTCATGAGCGAGCGCTGCAATAACAAGCAAGCGCACCGTTGTGGACGAGCAGGAACTGGAAGATGACCAATACCCATGCCGCAAAGTCGCACAGGAGGATCACGCCCTCGTTCTCGAGCGTGAACGCGAGCTGGTAGAAGATGGAGATCCCGAAGCGGCGGCTAAGGCTCCGATACACGTGGATCAGACTCCGCAGCTCCAGGACGGCGTAGACGAGGATGTTGAAAACCACAGACCAGAGCTTGTGCTCGGTGAAGCCCTGCATGTCCTGATAGTACTTGGTGTTGGGCATGTGGAACAAAATCGCGAGGTACATGGCGTAGATCACCGGTACGACGGTCTCAATGTACTCTACGACCGCGACGGCCTCACTCTCGTGCAGCATACGGGCGCACTGTTTCAGGACGTACAGGTGAGTTGCGTCAGCATCAGGCGGCTTTGGCTCACTGGGGTTGACACTCGCCATTGCAGCGCCTAGCGACTTCAGGTCTAGTGGGACAACCTTGCGGCTTGAGCACATTTCTTCTGGCTGATCTCCGCTGTCAAGCTCGATAGTGCTGAGCACAGCCTGGCTTTGAGTTGATAGCGAGTACCTACTGCGTTTACTCAGGTCGATCGCCTGGAAACTCGCGCGCCGGGTCTTGTCGAGCAGGTGGAACATCCACGGGAGCAGACCTTTGAGCACCTGGGCATTACCTGTGCCTCGCTCGGCTTCGAGGATGTCTCGGATTCGCTGCGTCCGCTTCTGGAGACTCGAGATTGCCACGTAGTTGAGCACCAAGTCGACCGCAATGATTCCAAAGCCCACTAGGAGCGTGCCCGCGGACTGCATGCACTTGGTCGTGTAGAGCGCGTCGAAGATGTCGACGGTCGAGGACATGGTGGTCACGAGGTCCTCGTCGTGCGCGTACATCTTGGCGATCGTGAACTTGAATGATAGCTTGATCACTGGCAGCAACAGTACGAAGCCCAGCTGCGAAGTTCTCTCGAGCGACAGGAAGATCGCGTTGTACGCCGGGTACACGACCATCATCACGGTCTGCACGCCCAGCCGCTGGCGTATTTGAAGTATTGTATCAGAAGGTCTCGGTCGGTGAGCCTGAGTGTTGCGATCACGAAACTGTTCATGATGATCACAAGCGGGAGTCCACCGACTGTGAACGTGAATGGAATGGGGAACATCCAGCTCTTGGCGAGCAACATCAGCGTGCACGTGTACCCGATGCTGATACCGATCGTGATCGCAGCAAGCTGCGTTCGAATGAACACGATTTCCGAGACCACGTGTTGTTGCTGCACCAAAACCAGCCCACCAACGAGCGCAGCTCCGACACCAACAGCGCGAGAAGCCGATTCGCCGAGTGCATCTTCCGGTGGACTGGGAGGTGGCAGCAGTGACGGTGTGCAGGCCTTCGAGGCAACTAGATGCCGTAGAACATGAACACCAACAGGCATGGGTCGTGGTCGACTGTTGCTGACAATGCCCGCTGAACGCTCTCGAGGAGCTGTGGCCGGGTGGAAGAGTGCAGCTCCGACCTGCGACTGTGCGCGACGCATGGAACGTTTCCACAACTCGAGCCAGCTTTTCAACCCATCGTCACGCTCGCGTGTTCCCCAAACAGCACGAGCACCAGCAGCACGAACCGAGAGCCACGCAATGGTGCGCCTCACAGCGCTTGCTGTCATTTGCGCAGCAGCACCGCACAAGCCGCGGCCGCGTTGTCCATCGACTGACGAGTGACGCCCAACTCATCACCACCGAGTCAAGCCACAAGAAAGTCCCACCCACCCGCTCACTCTCTCGCCAGCTGGTTTTTGGCTGATGCCTTCTTTCTGTTTCCCACCAATCAGATCCTCGTATCTTCCTTGAAGGAGCAAATTCTCCCTTCTCACTGGCTGAAAAGCCACATCCACACGATTTTTGCTTGTTGGAAAAAAGCGCCGCGCGCACAGACCCGCGCCTGCCGCCCCTCATTCTCCGATTCGCGAGCTTTCCCACGCAGCTCCATCTCTCCGCAAGAACCTCTCAACGACAGCAGCACGTAAGGCCGCCTTCTCTCTCTCTCTCTCTCTGTGCGCGTGGCTTCTTACTACACGCACGCACGCACGCACGCCTTGCCCCCTGTCTCTCTCGTAATGGCCCGTGAGCTCACGCAGCGCGTTGCTTCGCTGGAAACAGGAATGGCGCAGACGGAAGCCCGCATCGCCGCGCTCGAGGCGCAGGTCGCCACCTTGGCCACTGGCTCGGAGTCGTCCAACGAGTGGCCCGCGGCGCGCATCCGCCAGACGTTCGTGGACTTTTTCAAGAACCACGCCGTGTCGCCGCACACGTTCTACCCGTCGTGCCCGGTTGTGCCGCTCGACGACCCGACGCTGCTCTTCATCAACGCCGGCATGAACCAGTACAAGCCGATCTTTTTGGGCCAGGTGGACCCGTCGCACCCGATGGCCAAGCTCACGCGCGCCGTGAACTCGCAGAAGTGCATCCGCGCCGGCGGCAAGCACAACGACCTGGACGACGTCGGCAAGGACGTGTACCACCACACGTTCTTCGAGATGCTCGGCAACTGGAGCTTCGGCGATTACTTCAAGAAGGAGGCCGTCGACATGTCCTTCCGCCTGCTCACGGAGGTCTATGGCATCGACGCGAACCGTTTGTACGCGACATACTTTGGCGGCGACGACGCGCAGAACCTGCCCGCCGATGAGGAGACGCGCCTGCTCTGGCTCAACTACCTGCCGACCGAGCGCGTGCTGCCGTTCGGCTGCAAGGACAACTTCTGGGAGATGGGCGACGTGGGTCCGTGCGGCCCGTGCACGGAGATCCACTACGACCGCATCGGCAACCGCGACGCGTCGGAGCTCGTGAACGCGGACATGCCGGATGTGATCGAGATCTGGAACAACGTGTTCATCCAGTTCAACCGCGAGCAGGACGGCAAGCTCGTGTCGCTGCCGAGCAAGCACGTGGACACAGGCATGGGCTTTGAGCGTCTCGCCTCGATTCTTCAGGGCAAGACGTCCAACTACGACACGGACGTGTTTACGCCGCTCTTCGCCGCGATCCAGAAGTCCACCAAGGCGCCCGCGTACACGGGCAAGCTCGGTGCTGAGGACCCGACGCTGCGCGACATGGCGTACCGCGTCGTCGCGGACCACATCCGTACGCTCACATTCGCGATCACGGACGGCGCGATTCCGAGCAACGATGGCCGCGGGTACGTGCTGCGTCGCATCCTGCGTCGCGCCGTGCGCTACGGTCAGCAGTTCCTGAACGCACCGATTGGTTTTCTGGCGGAGCTCGTGCCGGTCGTGGTCGAGATGCTCCACGAGGCGTTCCCAGAGCTCAAGAGCAAGCAGGAGGAGGTGCGCGAGATCATCCTGGACGAGGAGCAGTCGTTCGGCCGCACGCTGAACAAGGGCATCGACCGCTTCAAGAAGATCGCGCAGTCGATCCGCGAGAGCAACACGATGGGTGAGGCCGGCCTGGTGATCCCGGGCGTGGACGCGTTTTTCCTGTACGACTCGATGGGCTTCCCGCTGGACCTGACGCAGCTCATGGCTGAAGAGGTGGGCATGACGGTGGACGTTCAGGGCTATGAGGAGCAGATGCGGCTGCAGAGCGAGCGCTCCAAGATGGACCGCAAGAAGGGCGGCAACAGCGGCGCGCGCCCGCTCGTGCTCGAGGCGAACGAGACGAGCGCGCTTGCCGGCAAGGCGATTGTGCCTACGGACGATATGGCCAAGTACGACTGGGACGTGACGCTTGACTCCAAGGTCGTGGCGATCTTCACGACGACCGAGACGAACTCGGCGTTCGTTGACGAGGTCAAGGCGGGCGACTTTGGCCGCGTGGGTGTGATCCTGGACAAGTCGTCGTTCTACGCGCAGGCGGGTGGTCAGATCTACGACACGGGCGTGCTCTCGACTGCGAACTTTGAGCTGGAGGTGGACTCGGTCGAGTCGTACGCCGGTTACGTGATGCACATGGGTCCGATCACGCGCGGCTCGATCAAGGTCGGCGCCTCGGTGCAGACGAAGGTGGACTACGTGCGCCGCAGCAAGATCGCGCCGAACCACACGATGACGCACGTGCTCAACTTCGCGCTGCGCAAGGTGCTGGGCAACAACGTGGACCAGCGCGGGTCGCTCGTGGACGAGACGCGCCTGCGCTTCGACTTCACGGCCAACAAGGCGCTCAAGCCGGAGCAGCTTGCCGAGGTGGAGGCGATCTGCGACGGCATCATCAAGCAGGAGCTTGCTGTGTTCACGCAGAACTCGCCCCAGGCGCTCGCGAAGCGCATCCAGGGCCTGCGCGCGGTCTTCGGCGAGACGTACCCGGACTTTGTGCGCGTCGTGTCGATCGGCCAGGAGATCGCTCCGGTAAGTTGTGATTGTTTGCTGCTTGGTGGCCGTGTAGTAAGTATTGTATGGCTAACGTTGCCTTCGCTTGTCTGCGTATGTATAGATGCTCGAGGACCCTGAGAACAGCGCCTGGAGCGCGTACTCGGTGGAGTTCTGCGGTGGCACTCACATGAAGAACACCAAGGAGGCCAAGAAGTTCGTGCTGTATGAGGAGGGCGCCGTGGCCAAGGGCATCCGTCGTGTGTCGGCGTATACTGGCGAGCTTGCCAGCGCCGCGGAGGCCCGTGCGGCTAAGCTGCAGGCGCAGCTGGACGCAATCGACAAGCTCTCGGGCCAGGAGCTCGTGGAGAGCGTGGCCGCGTTCAAGCCGCTGCTGGACGCTTCGCTCATCTCGCTGCCGTCCAAGGACTCGTTCCGCAAGCAGGTGGACGCGTTCGTGGAGCGCATCAAGAAGTTCAAGAAGGAGGCGGCGGCTGCGCGTGCGGCGAACGGCGTGCGTGACGCGACTTCGGAGGCAACCAAGGCTAAGGAAGCTGGTCAGGACATCGTGGTCGTCAAGTTCGACGTGGGCACGGACGCCAAGCTGGGCCGCGACATGCTCGAGGCCATGACGGCGGTGATTCCGGACGGCAGCTTCATGATCGTGAGCGTGGACACGGACGCGAACAAGACGGCCGCTTTCACGCAAGTGAGCCAGCACCACGTGGCGAGCAAGCAGCTGGACGCGCGCCAGTGGGTGAACCACGCCATGGCGGTCATGAGCGGTAAGGGCGGCGGCAAGGACGCGCTCAACGCCACTGGCCAGGCCAAGACCGTCGAGCACGCAGACGAAGCCGTGGCGCTCGCCAAGGCTTACATCCAATAAGCCTTTGGCGGGCCATGTGAGAAGGCGAGATGATGATAGTGTTGATTGCCAGACAGGCAGGCAGTCAGGTCTTGGGTTTGAATGCATTCCTATTACAAAGCTCAATTCATGTGGACCCCCACATCTGTGAGCCGTCCATGCTGAGCGGATGGATCAACTCCATGTGGCCATGACATACTGACAGCGCGGCTGATAATGGCGATGGGGGAGAGATCGCGTGCTGGGCCTCTTTCAGGATAGTCTGAGGAACGCAGGCACATCAACCGCACTGGAAGTGCTATCTTGTGTTTAGTTAGGATACTTCGCATTGCTGCTCACCTCGACATTTGCTGCTTTCTTCAAGATGGCTCCATCCTCTAAAGTAAGTACGCGCCAGCTTGACACTTTCCGCCGGGTTTTCACGCAGCAGCGGGGGCTGCTCGCTCACGGTGCACTCGACGACCACGTTTTCGCGTACGGGATACTACCGCGTAGCTATCTGCATATGCAGTCGCTCAGGCGGACGTGTCCGGTGTCGCTCAGCCAACTACCACAGGGGCGAGCATCCAGCACTCGGGTCAACCCTCGACAAAGCTCTTCCTGGCTCTTGACACCTTTTTATCCCTTTCGAAGACCTCGTTCTAGCGCAAACCCACACACACCTGGATTGTACCAACGAAAGAGAAGGAAATCGAAATGAAGTTGGCTGTCTTGTTTCTTTGAGAGATGAAGGAAATTGAGAGCTTCGCGCCTGCCTGAAAAAGAAGTCCAAGCGAGTTGGTCCAGTTTTTCCATGCACGCGGACTCCGTCTATCTAATGCACACACAGGAAGGGAGGGACGTCGTCGCTTTCGCTCGACGCAGCAGCTCGCTATGTGACTTGCACGTGGTCGTTGAGGAAGACCTCGTTCTTGATCGCCACGATCGACGAGAGCTGCCGCCGGTCTGACTCCTTCCATAAGTTATAGTTCTGCTTGGCGATGTTGTGGATCGCTGCGAAGTCCTTCTCGAACACGACTTGCGAGACCGTCTCGTAGAACGGCAGCACGATGAACTCAAAGAAGCCGACTTGGTTCTGCAAAAGGCAGTAGAATATGCACCAAAGAAAACGGTTCAGCAAAACGATAGCTCCATACATAAAGCGATGGAGTCCGTCTCACATACCTTCGCGCTGTTCTCGGAATGTCTGTCCATGAACGGAGAGATGTCGGAACTGTTCGCTCGCTCGTTGTCGCCCTGGAGGAAAAACTCCTCGATAATCAGCGAAGACCAGATCACGTGTAGCTTTCGCTCCTTCGCGGCGTGACCGATGTCAGCGCACTTGATCACGACTTTCATGATCATCATCGGGTCGGTCACCGCTCGAGCAGTGGCGTTGTTGTTGCCTGCGTTGGCATCTTGGAGCATCAGAGCCTTGAGGTTGCCGACGAGCTGCAGGTGCATCGACAGATCCGTGCTGAGCACCATTTCGATGATGGCTTTCCGGATCTCGCGGTACGGCTTGTCCTTCATGCGTCCAAAGATGTCGCACAGCGGATTTCGCATGATGAAGAACGTCTCGGCGACGTGCATACTCTCTAGAATGCTGCGGTCGTTGTACTGGACAGCCAGGTCGTGCTTTGCCTTGATCAGGTAGTTATTGGACTTTCCTGGATGCCGGAAGTCATGGATCGCAGCCGCGATGAGTGCCGCGTAGAACTCGAGGTTGGTCAGCGAGTCTCGAATCTGACCGTCAGAGAGCGATGTGATCAGATAGTTGACAGAGTTCACCACATCGGCTGCGTGGCTGCTGTTGTGGTACGGATTCGCGAGGTAACCTTCATCCAGCATGAAGAGGAAGTTGCGAAGCACGATTCGGTCGATGCGGAACTCCTCATGCAGCTCGTGGATCTCGAACATCGCTGCAGTGACGTACATCAGTGGCCGATTGTCTGTGATCTCAGCGATTTTGAGCGTATCCAAGTCCCAGCCGTCTGTCTGGATCCGGTGGCGCACTTTGTTCAGCGTGTCATCCTCCCACGTCGGCATCGTCAGCAATGGGGCGATCACTGCAGGACCGCCACCGGACGCGCTGAGTCCGTCTTGGTAGCTCTTTCGAGTGTCGCTGTTCGAGTGAGAGCTGAGCGAGACGGTCGCGCCCGTTCTTCGAGTGCCCGAGTAATCCTTGCGAGCCAATACCGACAACGCCCAGTTCTTTGTATCATTGTCGACTTCTGTCTCGGACTTCATCTGCGCACCGATGTCCGGCATGAACAAGTTGGTATCCAGCTTCGCAAGATTGCGAAGAATCGCCATCCCGCGATTCGTTGATTCGTCGCTCATATCGGTGTCGTCAATGAAGGACTTCAGCTCTGCGAGGAGCGAATGCAGCGGAGATGTCAGGTCCAGACTGAAATCGTTGTCTCGCTGCGCGAGCTCTTTCTTCAGATTGCGATTCTCTTCGGCGATCAGATTTTTCTCTCGAGTCGCTTTCTCTGCTTCCAGCTCCACAGCCCAGACGTGCAAGAAATCCTGGCGAATGACGCGGTCGACATCTCGATTTCGAAGCAGCATCACCAGCGCAAAGATGAGAGGGAAGCAGATGACGAGAATTCGATTCTGGATGAACGGGCTTGAGTTCGTGATCGGGTAGTAGATGGCCGTCAGCACGTTGTACGAGATGCACGTGATGAGCGCGATGACGCCGAAGTGCACCGTGTCAATTCGCAGGAGCGGCACGAACACGAAGACCATCATCAAGCGCAGCATGTTGATGTTCATCGTCGCAGAAGGCAGCAATACCTCCTTCGTGTAGCTTTTGATGACGTTGATCTGGGAGCCAGAGATCTCCTTGAATTGCCACGCCGGAATTGAACTGGAGTTGACGTAGTAGATGGTCTCCGTCGAATTCGAGATGCCGATCGCTTCCATCAGAATGTCCACGTCTTTCGAGACGTAGCTGTACCACTCCGTGAGCATCGAGAACATGCCACCGCTGATCATCGACAGGCTCCAACAGAGAATGATCACCGAGTAAATGCGCTGGAACTGCACCTCGTACTTGCGAAGTCGGCTCATGTAGATGAGGAACGGGATCGGTATAATGGGAATGAACACCAGCTGGAAGTAGTTCATGCTCTGGTCGCGCACTTTCGGATCTGGGGAGAAGAGGTTCGACAGATTCGAGCCCGTGAAGACCACGTACAAAAAGAAGAACACCCCTGTGATGTGCGACGACCGCGGGGAGTTCTCTCGCGCAAAGGTGACCCCATACAGCTTCTCCAGGCGCGGCTCGTTCACAAAATGGCTCGACAGCGGATGGAACTTCACTTCCACGGGCGTCTTCTTTGTCTGCGCCACGTACACCGAGTCGGTGAGCGGGTATATTCGCGATACGCGCTGGTTCACACGATCTTGGTTCAGCGTCGCATTGACAGCATCTGAACTCCCGCCGGTGGGAGGCACAGTTTGCTTCATGGCGGCCGGTGAGTTGGAGCTGACACTGTTGTGCGAGTCGCCAGGGCGACCACCCAGCTTGGCAGCGCTCGTTCGAGGGGCTGCTCGCAGATCCAGTGACGTCGATTTCGCTCCGTGGTGAATCGCTTGGTCGAACGCTTGGACCGGAGTCGCAAGCCGAGACTGCACGCGCTCGTCGCCGTGTGTACCTATCTTTTCGGCTTCTTCGTCCAGCGGCGGCTGCCTGTGCTTCTTTTTCCGCCCACGGAGCGTGGAGGAAGTACTCGAGAAGAACGAGGAGTCGTGAACGGCAACGGCAGTGTCACTCCCCGAGTCGTCCTCGTCGTCCTCGTCGTCCGATTCGATGCGAAGCTGGCGGAAGTCCTCCTTGTGCCCTTCGTCGGGTTTCTGGAGCCACTGCTGAGCGTGTCTCAGCGAGGGCAGCGACGCCGAGAACTTGGTCTTCTTGAGCACCTTGCGCTGACTGAGAGTCGCCACTGCAGCTACGACAGTGTGGGGTGCGAGCGCGACCACACACCCTCACCCAGGGGGAACAGCGAAATAGCAGCAGCCTTTGATGCCGCGCACGCTTCGATCACTCACCAAGAGCCTCGTCTGAGTCGATCACTCGTGCGTTGTCGTGAGCTGCGCGCTTGCCAGTGAACAGTCTGTCAGCCCGTCTCTCGTCGCAAATGCCGGCCGCTGGTGCTGCTGTCGTTGCCCGCGCGTGAGCCTCTCTTTCTTTTCTCTCTCTCTCGCGCACACACAGCAAAGCTCTCGGTCAGCCGGGACGGATGCGCGCTATCTCTGGAGAAATATGAAACCCACATCCGCACCTGCTGCGCTCAGAGTGGTCGGCGTCGCGGCTATTTATTGCCTGCCGCCCATGTGCCAACGACCTGAACCAGTCGCAGAGCGAAGACGGCTTCTTGTCGGAGGGAGGGTAGGGGCGGCGGCGACAAGGGCTGGCGCATATTCGCACCGCCAGCGACGCTTACGGCCCGCTATTTTTACCTCGTGATGTGGTCACCGCCGCCTCGTTTTCCTCGACGAGCAGGCCATTCGCATGCAGAAGAGACGGCGACTCGGGGTGGTGTTGCGCGGACACGATTTGCCTTGCATCACTTTCATGACTGCAGGAAGCAGCAAGCCGGCGCTAAAAACAGCAACAAAGGACAACACCTCGTGTGAGATTGGGGGCGTTTCGCGCAAATTGATTTCGAGGTCAAGTTCGAGCGACAGCGGATTCATCCACACGCACTCTCTTGCCTGCCAGGCGATTCCTTGTGCCGAATGCCTGAAGCATTCAATCCAGTCCGACTGCTGCTGTCCTGAGCCGTATTCTTCTTGGCTGGTCTTGTGACGCAAGGGGGGCGCCAGTTTGTTCGCCACCACCACCGCCACCAGTGCGTGTTAACTCCGCCGACGGATTCGACACGCCGCACACGCCAAGAGCCCGCGTTGGTCCGTGCCGTTCATGCAGCTCCTGTCCGTCTTTCGCTCCTCCATGCAGATGCAGCTCCGTCTGATGGATCGGGACATTCACTCATGGATGCGGAGTGGTCCCGAGTGCAACTTCCAAAGTGGTCCTAGTTTGCGGTGTACAGCTTGATTTCTGGGAGCTTGTAGTGTGTACCACCTTATGCCAAGCTTTGCGGCCTTGAACTTCAAAATGGATGACATCAACAATTGGGAAGCCCGAGTCAGAAACCAAGTGGCCGCACCGCGAAGGCTCCTTCAAACGCCGGAACTCTCCCCGACGAGCAAGCACCAAGGCAAGCGACCATGGCCGAAGAACTGTACGCGAGCCCCATCAGCCAGCCGTCCCGCGCTGGTACGTACGCGTGCCGTCACGTGCGATTGAACGAGAAAAATGATCAAGCGAGTTGGCTGTCGTGACGCCTATTTGTTGTTGTTTAACAGTGCACTGGCTGTGCAAGATCCACGACTACCCAATCCAGTACAAGTACACGGACTCGGGCAAGGGCGCGACGCACACGCCCGAGTTCCTGCAGCTCAACCCGGTGGGCAAGATCCCGGTCCTGAAGGACGGCGACTTTGTGCTCAGTGAAAGGTGCGCGCCTTGCTTGTTGAAGGATGGCCCTGCTTATCTCAGTGGCGCGAGCTAAAGTACGTGTGTTGCGTTGCGTCTCCTTGATAGCCATGCAATCATGATCTACCTCTCGGACAAGCACGGATGGGAGAAGTGGTGCCCGAAGGACCTCAAGACGCGCGCTCGTGTACGTCCCATTCTTCCGTGCTTTGAGCGTCTGACTGGTAAGCTCATCTTTGGCTGACTGACACGAAGGATTTATTGTCGATGAGCAGATCAACGAGTACATGAACTGGCACCACCACAACGCCCGTCGCAGCTCGGAGATCTTCATCAACCAGTTCTTCGTGAACATCGGCCGCAGCAAGCCGAGCATCGAGGCCGCGCTCAAGCGCAAAGACCAGACGATCGCTGACATCTTCCGCATCATGGAGTTCTGGTTGCGCCACGGCAACCACTATCTCGTGAGCGCGACGCAGCCGACAGTCGTGGATCTTTCGTGCTACAACGAGGTCGTGCAGCTCGAAGTCATGGGGCTGCTCACGGACGTGGACGCCAAGTTCCCGCTCGTCGGCGCGTGGCTCAAGCGCATGAAGGTACGCTTGGTTCTTGTTCGAGCCGCTGTGGTCACGCAAGTCGCTTGTTCATACTCGTGTGTGTTGTAACCATGTGCAGAGCCTCCCGTACCACGACGAGATGCTCGAGCCGATGATGAAGTTCTTCGCCAAGTTCAAGCTCGCCAAGCTCTGAAGGAGCTGCTCGCGCGAATCCGCCCTCGCTCTCGTTGGCCATTCGTTTCAGCGAATCAGTTTTGTAGGATTGTCAACAATGCGTCTGATTCGCTGATAATATATTTTGTGTCGCTCCGATTCGTTGAAATTGCTCCGGATACAATTACTGGCCCCCGGTGTTTGCGATCACCACCAGCGACCATCAGTCAGTTCAAAGCCAAACAGGGAAGCGAGCGAAAATGGCGTCCAAGGCTGTCGGCAACGTGTTCCAGGTGCTCTGCCCTACGCGCAACTACGGCGTCGGCGCGCGCGTGACGCGCAAGTGCTGGTCCAAGTTCCCGGAGCCGACGTACTGGGAGATCACGCGCATGCACCCGTCGCAGGACCTCAAGCACGGCAAGGCGTTCGGCCGCTTCACGTTCCGAGGTGCGTCGCAGACATGCATCTGTCTGCCTACTCACTGGCATTGTACATAGTACACGTGTGGAGTGTATGCGCGTGCTGGCCGCTATTAGTGCTATGCGCGTCCTTCACGCTCGTATTGTTACGCTCGTTACCGATTGCTCATGCGTTGGGTGTTGTGTTGTGATGTATGCGCAGGCAAGACCGACCCAGTCGAGAAGCGCATCAACGTGCCGCTCAAGAAGGACTGGCTGTTCGCCCAGCTGTAAGGCGCCAGCACATGATGCGACAAGGACGAGAGGTCATGAGCGCACTCAGGGACGCGCAATGGTAGTAGACACATGCTGAGCGAGCGGACTGTAACAAGCGACCGTGAGGCGAATAAAGATATGCAGAACCAGAAAGAGGTATTTACAGCTGCTCGCGTTGCTCAGTAAGTGTTGGCACCATCGTGGATGGGCTCTAAAGGCACCGACGACGTTCGTCGAGAGATGCCTTTTCGTGCACTCTGCTCGCGAATGCGTCAAAGATCGGAAGGAAAATAGGTACCTGGAGCGCTGGGTCACTCGGCACTTTTGCATGCAGCTCGATCAAACCAGAAGCGCGCACGTCGGACGGCCTCCCACGTTGTCGTGTTGTTCGTCGCGATTTCTCCAGCGCTCGCTTCACTTCGCCTCTGCGTGTGTAGCACATACAGCCCGACGGCTTCATTCAAGCTGCAATCGCGCTCCTCAAGCCTTTGCAAGTTCAGGACTGTACACGAAAGGCTACTCTACCTCGTAAACGAATCATCGGTGGTCAACTGCGCGATGAAAGCCGGGAAGCCATCGGCGTGGAGTCATTTGGTGTCATTTGGCGTCGAGCCCAGAAGCACAGCGGCTCAACAGGGTGATTGTTTCCGTGTGGTCGGGTAAATTCCAGGATACCTTATTCGTCCAGTACCATAAAGTAGCACGAGATACTCCCTCTTTTTTTACAGGATGCAAATCCCTCTTTATCGTAAGCCGGCAAATACATGCGATAAAGTACGAACCGTTCCATTTTGAAGCGCGTTTTGCGGTCATCACTTTGCAGAGCACACGCATCGACTGCGCAACATGCGCGCCAAGGTGGACGCGTTGCTGCGGCTCGTCGAGGCGCGCGGCGCCCCAAAGCTGCAGCCAGCCACTGCACACGGCATCACGGCTACCGGCTCACTGCCCAAGACCAACGTCATCGCGTACTCGGGCGGCGTCGACTCGACGCTCGCCGCGAAGATCGTGCACCAGGTGTTCCCGGAGACGACGGTCGCGTGCCTCGGCATCTCGCCCTCGCTCTCCCAGCAGCAGCTGCAGCAGGCGCGCGACGTCGCAGAGCACATCCGCGTGCCGCTCTGGACCTGCACGACGACCGAGTCGCAGAACGAGCACTACGTGGCGAACAAAGGACGGAGGTGCGTTTGCGTGTGTTGCGCCGCAGTATATTGATGCCTTTGATACTTAAGTACCGGGCTCGCTCATTGCCTTTCGGTTGCGTATATCAGCTGCTACTATTGCAAGACGAACCTCTATACCACGATCAACGAAGTCGCTGAGTTTGCCATGTACGCATTGCCTCTGTATCAATAGGAGCGGGCTTGTGGGGAGTATTGATTGATTGACTTTATGCTTTGTAGGGAGAAACTCGGCGATGGGAAAGTCAAACCGGTGCTCTACAACGGAACGAACGCGGACGACCAGCTCGATCCGACTCGTCTCGGACTCGTTGCTGCCTCGCAGTTTGAAGTGGTCAGCCCGCTGAGCCAGCTGGCCAAGACTGAAGTTCGAGAGGTACGTCGGCGTTGTGCCATCAATTGGCTCCTTTTCTGCGGGATTGTGTTGCTCACATCCATTGTGCTGCTATTTTTTGTTGTTAGATCGCCAAGTACCTTGGTCTGCCCAACTGGAGCTACGCAGCGTCTCCGTGTCTGCGATCTCGTCTGGCGTTTGGTGTCGAAGCCGTTGAGGTATTAGGAGATGAATCGTTTCTGACTGAAAGTACCTGTCTGTGTTCTCACAAGCGTCTGCGGGTGAATAACCTGCAACTTCTTTGGGATAGGGTCACCTGAAACGCGTTGAGGAAGCGGAAGAGTTCGTGCGCCGCACTGTCAACCTCGAGCCGCAGCACAATATGCGAGTGCGCTTTCTGGCTGGCAACAGAGCTGCCATTGGTAAGCATATCTGTTCCATATCTCCAGCGCTGAATGAGAATGCTAACCTGTTATGATGTTTCCACACCAGAACTCGAGACCTCCCTGCTTGAGAAGGCGAAGCTGCAAGAAGAATCGATCGATTCCGAGCTGCGACGGCTGGGTATGGCAAATCGCACTCTGTGATCGATGGTTTCGGTATGTGAGCAGCAGACCCTAACTTATTTGTCTCAACTCTTGCAGGTTTCGACTCGGTGGAGCTTCGAGTCTTCCGTTCTGGAAGCCTGAGCGGGTACGCCCCAGTCGTGCCTTCGCATCATCCAAGTTGAGGACTTTTGTCAGTATGGAAGGTAGTATATCGCAGAGCGTGATTGGGTTGCTGGTCAGGTAAAATGCAATGGGTATATGTCTTAAATAAAGTCAGAGTACCGAAGCGTTCAGCAAACTGGTGCGTGGAGCGCGACTATGCAGTGCGAGAGATGCTCGACATGGCAGGCGCCACTGGAACCACGAAGTCGACACTGGTACGTCTGGGAACCCGTGGAAGCTGGACTTGGGCGATTCCACTCGGTTGCTGCTGTTGTTGTTGTTGTTGACTGCCAGGTGCAGCGCTCCCAACAGCTTCCCCCTCTTCTTCTTCCTCCTCCTCCTCCAACTTCTTGAACTTCTTGAACGACGCCAAAAAGCCCACGTGGTTGGCAAACTCCTGCTGGATCTGCTCGTTCGTCTTGTCGCGCGTCTCGGGGAGCATCACGAAGACGCAGATCCAGAAGACGACGAGCAGGCACGTGAACGGGACGAACGTGTAGTTGCCCGTGTAGTGCGCCAGCACGGGGAAGCCGATGCCGACGAGCAGGTTGCACATCCAGTTGATGAACGTCGTGATGCTCATGCCGCGCGCCTTGATGTCTTCGGGGAGAACTTCGGCCGTGACCAAAAAGGGCAGCGGACTGAGACTGAGCGAGTTGCACGTCACGTACAGCGCCGTGAACACGATGGACGCCGGGTGCTTGTACACGAGGCAGAACGTCATCCCGACGGAGCAAAGGATCATGCCCGAGATCCCGCCGAGGAGCACTTTGCGTCGGGCGAGCTTCTTGGAACAGGCGCACACGACGACCGCTGCTAGCATGTTGACGATGCCCAGGATGAGGTTCCCCACGCGCGAGTCTTCGATGCCCGCCTTCGCGAAGATCCCGGACGAGTAGTAGAAAACGGCGGAGACGCCACCGAACTGACGGGCGGTGCAGAGGATGCACGAGATGACGAACTGCCGCTTGCAGCGCGAGGAGAACGCGTCCTTCCAGAACGATCCAGAGGCAGCTTTCTCATTCGCAACAACGGCCAGCTCACGTCGGCGGGACTTCTCCTGTTCGATCTTCACGAGGCGCTCGAGATCCTGGAAGCTGCCGCGCTTGTAGAGCGCGTGGAAGGCGCTCGCGGCCTCTTTGCCTCGGTTCGTGTGCAGCAGCCACTTGGGCGACTCGATGAGGAACAGCGGCGCCATCAGCAACTGCGTTGCGCCAATCACCATCGGGAAGCCCATGACCCAACGCCAGGACGTTGGCGACCCGGTCACAGCGAAGTGGACGATGGTGATCGCGACGAGACCCATGGAGCCCGTGCACTGGAAAGCGATGACGAAGCCAGCGCGCTGGTGCGGAGGTCCGATCTCGCCCAAGTACAACGACGTGATCATGGAGCCCGAGCCCGAGGCGACACCGTTGAAAAAGCGACCGAGCGCGAAGACCCAAATGCTGGGCGCGAACGACTGCAGCGCGGCGCCCAAGATCATCAGGCACGCGTTGGCGATCACAACGAAGCGGCGACCGCACTTCTCCGCTGGGATGTTGGTGAAGAGCGCACCGAATGCCGCACCGAGCACCCAGCACATGACTGCAGCGACCCACTCGACGTCCGAGTGACCGGGGAAGATGATGCATTTCCCAGGCTGCACGGGCTTTTGAGCGCAGTCGCTGGAGTTGTGGAACGCGCGGAAGTTGAGCTGTGCGATCTCCCACCCGAGCTGCGGCCCCAGGAGCACGGTGATGAGCACCGAGGTGTAGAGCAAGTATCCACCTTCCAGAGGCATCGCCTCCCGCTTCTCACCAATCGCTGGAAGTCCATTGAAACCATTGCTGATGCGGCGACCCTGGAAAGCAGGAACGGCTGTCGATGACGAGCGTCGCGGGATCAGTGAGTCCGTGTCCTTCGAGTGCGACTTGGTCTCGTCAAACTCATCACCACTGTCGTCGTTATCACTATCATCGTTGTCGACTCGGATCTCAACGAAGGCGCTCGCGTTCGGCGGTGGCACGATCTGGGACGACCGTCGTCGGACGCCCTGCGAGTGCATCGAGACGAAGCCAGTGGACCTCGGCATGGACTGAGGCGAAGGTGATGTCAGATGCATCCTGCTTCACTGGAGACTGAGAGAGAAGGAAGGGCGAGTTCGGAAATGGTGATGAGGAAGGAAGCCGACATGCCTGTCCAGCGAGCACAATGGCGACCTTCTCTCAGGCGCTCTATGCCTAGGGCTCTCAAAAAATCGCTGCATCGTCGCGTGTCTGGTGATCACCTGTGATCACGGTGTGCAGAGAGGTCACGGTGCAAGATGGTTTATCTTGTGCTTGCGCTCGTCCAATCGGGCGTGAATGACGAGAGCTTGCGCTCGAAGATGAGGCTCTGCAACACCAGAAAAGCCAAGCAGACGAAAGCCAAGAAAAAGAATCCGACTTGGCAGGATCCCCGCCCGATCTGCGTGATGATGTATGCCAAACGCTCCTATTTAAAGAGCCCGAGTCCTCGCCGTCAGCGTCGCACATCGAGTTCCTTGTGGTGGTGAAGAAGCAGGGACGACATGCAGCGAGGGGAATGTTTAGGTGAGGCACATCCTGAATGCCCATTCGCTCCTTGCAACTCCGTAGTCCGTAGCTATTTCGGCTCCAATGGCGTGCCCAGCTGCGTATCCTGCAGGTCACTTTGGACTTCAAGTGGGCCAGTCCGCTGGCCCACTTGGCAATTCGCGCAGGCAACCAACTTTCAAGGACAGCCGACGGGCGGCCAAATAAGTGTGGCTGGTAGCCTTGAGCGATTCTAGCTGCCAACCGAGGGCGGGTACGCTCTTCTGGTCCAAGTGTTCGTGGCGATGAACCGAGAGAAAGCCTGCGTGGAAGGCACTCTCGAGCGCGCTGCGCCAGATGCTCTCCGCGCATACCGAGCGACTCGACGAGCAGGGAGGGACAGCCTGCTTTGCAGTTTTCATCGAGTCTCGCGTCCGTTTCGGTGAGGAGCTCTGTCAGAAGAAAGAGCTGGGAACCATTCAGACCCAGACGCGATCACGCAGGATATTAAAAGCGCGTGCTCTTTGCTTCGAGAACCGCAGCAAGCTGGAAGAGTGCAGCTTGACTGCCCAGTTGGAAGAAGAGGAGCAAGTTTCGAGTTGGCTATGGAAGTGCGTCGGCCGACAATGTCACCTCTGCAGCACATGCGCTGCTTCGCGACTGAGTGAGGATAGCCGTCATCCCGCGGTGCAGGGGGATGACAAGGAGTGACACCGACCGACCGAGCGGTGGAGAATTTGCTCCCGCGCTTTCTCAACGGTTCTCGGCCGTTGCGCGCTGGCATCGAAGCCCGACGACGCTGCGCACGTGGTCGCTTGCCATTTTAAACAAGCGCTCTCGTCGGACATTGAGACTTTTAATGCTGCCATCGGCTCTTTTCGTTCGCGACGGCGAAAGCCGTTGACCGGGCTCAACGTTTGTATGCGCTTGTTCATCGAATATGGCGCTTGTTCAGCAATCTCGTTCGGCTTCAAGCTCAGGAATGTGACCCTTGGTAAAGTCCCACTCCACACAGTTCCGCCCGACAATCCGATAGTGAAGGAAGGCTTGATGATAACATGCAGGAAGCTCCTGGGAGGTTTCCAACAGACAGACAGCCACTGGCGGGCTGGCGACTGGCAACACCGCCGAGCGAGCGATGGAGCGACCACCTGTTCCTCATTGCGCAACATTCCTCCAAGCGCTCAAGACACAGTCTCCCAACAGCACACCCTTCCGCCCAGCCATGCGCGCTGCCGCCAGCGGGAGCAGAATACGCTCGCACGAGCCGTCGCCGCACCACACGCTCGGTACGTACTCTCAGCACCAGTGCTCTTTGTGTGCCGGGCGTCGCCACGCTGCTGAAGCCATCACGCTCACGGTACTATCTCTGTATGTGTCCGGATGACGTTCGTCATTGTCTTCAAGCAGACCTGACGTCGGCCGTGGCGACGCCCAATGAACGCGCGGGCTCGGCGCGCGCGGTGCCCTACTGCGGCACGATCCAGACGCCTGTGGATCGCTCCAACAACGCGAACGTGACGGAGCTGCGGCTGCCGGAAGACAACCCACCGCCGCCGCGTCGCCGTCAACACCAAGGAACCCCATCAGCACGTCGCACCTTTCGCCGCACGTTCGGCATCGCGACGGACCCGGAGCAGAACGACAAGGCGCGCGAGATCCGCTTGTGCAGCGCCGCGCGGCCACACATGCGCGCGTTCCACTTCGCGTGGCTCTCGTTCTTCGTCGCGTTCTTCGGCTGGTTCTCCATCCCGCCGCTCATGCCCACGATCAAGAAGGAGCTTCATCTCACGAGCGACCAGGTGGCCAACTCGAACATCGCGGCGGTCGCCAGCACGATCCTCGGTCGTGTGCTCACCGGCCCACTGTGCGACCGCTACGGCCCACGCACCGTCCAGGCCGCGCTGCTCCTGGTTGGCTCGATCCCAGTCGCAGCCGCGGCGCTCGTGACCAACTACTCGGCGTTCGTGGTCGTGCGCTTCTTGATCGGCCTCGTGGGCTGCTCGTTCATCGCCACGACCTACTGGACGTCCACCATGTTCTGCAACGAGATCGTGGGTCGAGCGAACGCGCTCGCGGCCGGCTGGGGCAACCTGGGCGCCGGCGTGACGTACCTCATCACTCCTCTGATCTACGACCTCATCACGGTCCAGGCGTCGGTGTCGGACGACACGGGCTGGCGGCTCACGCTGCTGCTGCCGCCGCTCTTCATGGTGCTCATCGGCGTCGCCCTCTACCGGTTCGCGGACGACTGTCCGCAGGGCAACTACGCGGACCTCAAGCTCGAGCGGGATTCCGAGTACCGGCCCGTGGTGAAAGAGGTCTCGTCGTCGATCCGCAAGGCCCTCGGGAGGTCGGCCACATGGATCCTCGCGTACCAGTACGCGTGTTGCTTTGGTGTCGAGCTCATCGTGCACAACGTGCTGAGCCTGTACTACTTTGAGGACTTCAAGAAGGCCGACTGCGACCCGACTAAAGATCTGGTCAACAAGTGCCGCCTGCTGACGCAGACCACAGCGGCGCTCATCTCGTCGCTCTTCGGGCTCATGTGCATCTTCGCGAGGGCGGCGGGTGGCTACGCGTCGGACGTCGTGAACATCAAGCACGGCATGAAAGGTCGGATCCGGCTTCACTTGGCGGCCTTCGCGTGCCAGGCCGCGGTGCTGTACCTGTACAGCCGGACGACCAACTTGGGCTGGAGCATTGGGTACCTGGTGACCTTCGGCTTCTTCGTGCAGGCGTGTACGGGCACCACCTACGCCATCGTGCCGTACGTGCTGCCGCACTTCACGGGTGCGACCTCCGGTGTCGTGGGCGCCGGTGGCAACCTAGGTGCCATGTGCTGGGGATTCCTCTTCAAGGCTGTCGTTGACCGCGGCGACTCGTTCCAGTACATGAGCATCTTTGTGGCAATTGCAGCGGTGCTCTCGCCGCTGATCGACGTCGAGGACGACAGATCCGAGTGGACGCTGGAGAACGCGGGGCCCTACAGCCAGACGCCGAGTGAGGGAGGTGGGCCACAGGTTCGTGCGGATGGGACTCCGGGCGGCGCACGCGGCCAGTTCGTCGCCTACACGTGAGTGCGTCTCTTAGTTTCTTCCGTCTTAGTGAGTTTGCTGACTGTTTGTTCGTTGCGTTTCCTCATTCTTCTATGCGCTCTTGCACCTGTAGGGGCGAGTACGATTTATAAACCACCGAGCACACACGAGAGGTAACACAAGTGTACTTGTTGCATAACCCACTCACAGTCTGCTTACAGCTCGTCACGCTTGTTCTTCTTGCCGCGCTTCTTCTTGGACTTCTTGGACTTCTTGTTGCCCTTCGAGTCGCTCTTCTTCTGCTCGGTCTTGAGCTGCGCCTCCAGCAACTCGCGCTGCTTCTGCTCGTCGTCCAGGATCTCGCTCAGCAGATCCGCATCGTCCTCGTTGTCATCGATAACACTAGCCACATCTTCGCGAAGCTGCTCGAAACTGCACTCGTCCTGCAATTCTGGGACTTCAGCAACTGGCGACGTGCTGATCTTCCCACTCAACACGCTCTTCAGGAAACCGTGAGTGTTCTCCTCAGTGAAAGTCCCCACGTTCGTGGCGTATCGACTCTTCGAAGGCGAGAAGACGACAACAGTAGGCATCTGGAACTCCCCCACGCCAAACGCCTCGGCGAAAGCTTTCTGGCACTTGCCGTTCGTCCACATGAAGTGGAATGGCTCCTTGCTCTTCGTGCTCAGCGCTGCGACCTTGGAGAGCACGCCCATGGATTTACTCAATGGCGACTCTGCGCTTGCAAGAGTGTTGACGTGGCCCTCGAAGAACCCAATCGCACAGATCTTGTTGCCGTCGCAGAGCTCCGCCAAGTTGTCCTTCTTCAGATACGGGACCAGCTCTGAGGAGGAAGAAGATGTCGTCTCAGTCGAAGTAGCTTGGTCATTCAGTGCATCGTCACCAACGGGAGCTTCTTCTTTTGGGTGCGGGTACTGGGACAGCACGCTCAGCATGTAGTGCATCATGTTCTCGTACGTGTACGGCCCCATGGACTTCTTGTTGTACAGGATGATGCCAAGTGGCGCCGCACCCTCAGGCTGATCAGCATTAGGATCAGGCTTCGCAGGAACCAAGCACGCTAACGCTGTGGACGCAGACGCAGGAATCGTGAACTGCGCCTTCAACTGAGCATCCGCGTCTGGAACCAAGCCGAATGCAACGTTGGACGTTGGCAGAGACAGCGACACGGCCTTGAGCATCGCCGGGGTCTGTGGCTTGGCCGTGAAGAGCAACACGGGCAACGCCTTGGACAACGCTGCTTTCGAGATGAAGTTGGTGAGATCAGCTGATGAGTGGATCACCTGAACTTGGTCGGGAATCGACGCCAACGCAGCCTCCTTGGCAGCTTCGAGTTCAGTGAACGTCTCGGGCAACACTTCGCCGCGTTCAAGCACTCCACGTGGTGAGATCTTGACTGGGAAGACGCGAATGCCGGGGCCTCCGTACTTCTCGCACAGCTTCGGCTCCATCTCGCATCTCACCCCAGTGATCGCAACCATCCCCGCTTTCTTCTGGAGCTCCTCGAAGATTTTCTTCCACGAGGCTTCGATCGACGCAGCGACCTCGTCGGAGTTCGTGAACGCGATGATCCATACGACCTTCGACTTGAGGATTTCCTGGGCGAACGTGTTCTCCGTCAAAAAGTTCATCTTGCTTCGCTTGATATCTGACGGGCTGTCGTTCTTCTTCTTGCTCTTGTTAGCCGCTGCCTCCTTGTCCGCAAACTGCTCTGTGAACGCCTTCAAGTCCTGGTACGTCTTCATCTTGTCCTCGTCAAGGGCGTGGAATACGGATACCGACTCGACCACCAACAGCGCTGGCACTTTCTCCAAGCCAAACAGCTCGAGGATCGCGTTCTTGTCGGCCTTCCCTTGCGGTTTGTTCTCCTTGTGCTGCACATACGCAAAGCTAAGACCCTGGCCGTGGAACTCGGTCGAGAGCGCTCGGTACAAGTGTGACGGCTTCTTCTGCTTGCTTGCCAGGAGCACGAGCTTCTCGCCGTCCTGGGTGCGATCTTGGATCAGCTGCTCGATCGCTTCTTTGCTCTGCACTTGCTCGCCACTGAGCTCCGTCACGAATGTCGATGGCACAGCGTCACGCAGCAATTTCTTCAACTTCGCAGGCTGGTTCAGCAACTCGACACTGCCGACCATCGGGTTGCGGTACACCTTGCCCGTGTACGGGTTTTCCTTTGGCTCGTCCTTGTACACGAGCAGCGCCGGCAAACCCTGCAGATTCCACTTGCTCACGAGCGCCTTCTTCTGCGCCGCGATGTCCACGACCGCGAGCGTCGCGACGCCGTCGAGATCCTTCTCCATCTTGGTCAGCGACGGGTACGCCCTGGTCGCCATCTCCACGAGCGCGTCGATGCCGTCCTTCGCCTCTTCGCTCGACACCACGAGCAGCGCATACAGTCGCGGCGAGCTCTCGATCTCGTCGATCTGCTCGAGCGTCGTGAGCACATTCAGCGCCGCCTGCGCGCTCTGCAGCCACGCACAGAGCACGCAGAGCAGCAGAGGCAGCAGCTCAAGGCGTGTCATAGTATTTCGCTCTCAACGTGAGCGTCGAGTTGTTGATCAGTAATGCTGTCGGCACACACGCTTCGCTTCGCTTGGCATCCACGTGGCGAAAGATCGAATGGCTTTCGAGTTGAAGCGCATGTCAAAAAGCCCCTTTTACCGAAAGGTCTAGAAACGACTTTTCCGGAAAAGTCATAAAACCGACTTTTCAAAACGAAGGGGGGAAAGCAAAATCATGACGAAATCATACTCACGTGATATTGACGTGATTTCGATACGATTTGTTTTGGTGATTCGTCATGATTTTACAGCTCGTTTCGTCCAAGTCCGAAAATCAATCTGCTGGTACTCGAACTTTCAAGGTTGCACATTCGAACTTGTGGGAAACACGAAGCACTTGCAACAAATGACCAAAAAGCCGCGCTAAAGTGCGCTGAACTTCATATTCGCAGCGAAGACAACAATACGCGCCAACCGCACAACCCACTGGCAGTATCTATTTGAACCAAAGGCGGTGAGTCCACCTATCACAGCTGATTGCTTTCGTGGCCATTGCGTGTTTCAAGTGCACCGATCTCTTTGGTGCCTGGCCGCCAAGGTTTACCAGACAGAGCACCTTCGCGACTCAAGTTCTGACCAAGGGAGGAAGGAGCATAGGGGCCAACATGCTCGCCGTCCAGAACCGTTTCAGCGTGCTCCTGCTCTGCTGCTGCGAGTGAATCATAACGCCAGCGTACAGTCACTTCTGCGATCTACAGTATGCTATCTGCAGAAAAGCGTTCCATGTGAGATTTGCATAGCGCGACCGCTCCGCTTTTTTTCTTCGTTTTGAGCAGTTGCGCAATCCACAAAAGTATTTGCCGGACTTCAACCAATTTTGACCCCCTCCCTTCGGTTGAATCGGCGCGCGACAGTCCGACAGTCCCGATTCCGCAGCGACAGACGCACATTCACTCTTGCACAGGGGTGCTTGCTGGAGGGACAACAAGAGGCAAGAAGCGATGGTGGTGGTGGTGGTGAGCCCCTCTGCTAGCGGCGGCGGCGCGGCGGCGGGCAAGCGCAAGTGGACGGAGGTGGACTGGGAGATCTCGATGGAGGCCATGAGTTACGTCGCGGTCTTCGCCGACCCCGTGCCGGAGGGAGACGACAAAGCGGGCGACGATGAGCAAGATGCGAAGAAGAAGAAGAAGCTTGCGGCGAGCAAGGCGAAGGGAAGCGCGAATACGAAGAAAGCCGCTGCTGGTGGCAAGGAGACGGCTCCGACGACGACTGTAAAGGGGAAGCCGAAAGCGACTGGGAAGAAAGCGAAGACCATGTCGAAACCGACAGCGCGTACGACACGTGCGAACTCGAAGAAGGATGAAGATGGAGAAGATGACGAAGAAGAAGACGAAGGCACGGACAAGAAGCCAGCGGAGGCCAAGGTTACTGCTGCTGCTACTGGTGATGCGGCGACTCCGCAGCCGGTCGAGGAGTTCTGGATTGCGCGACTGCTGGGTGATGTGACGCAAGACATGCTTGAAGATGAAGACGCGAGTGTCCACGTCACTTGGCTCAACAAAGTGACTGCACAGGCGAAGAAAGACCGCTACGTGAATGCATTTGACGACACGATTGCGGTACAGGCAATCCTGTGCCACGTGTACCTCGTGGAGTTTGACGACGAGTCGATGGAGATTACGCCCAAGTCTCTTAAGCGGGTAAGGTCGCTGTCATGTCTGGATGCTTCTGTTTGTTTGTAAACATTTACTCATACACGTCTATGTTGTGGGCTTTGTAGATTCAACGAAGCATCGAGCGCACCAAGCTGGGCGACTTTGAAGGCGGAGATGAGGATGAAACGGACAATGAGAAGCCACCGCCGTCGCGCATCAAAGCGCGTCCAGGTGCAAGAGTCTCGACTAGAGACAGCAGTGGCGGAGCAACCAGCGGCGGTCAGGGTCGAGGTCGCAGTGCGGGTGGCGGAGGCTCGAAGAAGCTCAGCAAGAGAGAGGAAAGCCTCGTCGTTCCGCCTCTGTATACCACTGTGGATCTTGACAAGTACGACGATGAAGAACTGTTCGGGAAGCAAGGCCTCACATCATTTAAGAAGGATTCGTTCGCTGCGACTCGGGAGGTGCTCCGCGCTGTGCTGACGAAGAACCACAAGCTCTTGAAGAAGCTGACGACGGACAAATCTGTCTACAAGGAGATCACTTCGTTCATGGCAACTCGCAGTGCTGATATCGTCTTGTCGCCTCTGCAGTACGCTATCGAAACAGATGATGTCGCGGCGGCTAGTATGCTCGTGAAGGCGCGCGATATTAGCAAGGAGCTGCTGGCAAAGGAGCCTACGATCTCGCTTCCGTCGCACTCAACAGGGAAGCATACCAGCGCTTTCAGTGACTACAACCGGAGAGCTATCAATGCGAGTCGTGGTGGCAAAGAGGGCAACAACGCGTTGATGAGCAGTTCCTCCACGATCACTCACGAGTCTGAAGCTCGGACGCTGTGGGAAAGCAAGAGCGCGAGTCTGAAAATGCTCACGCTGCTCTACCCGACCGGTGACTGGACAAACGACTGGTCGACGCCGCATAACGTTGGCAGGTCTGCCAAGGTGGGGAACTACAAGTTTGTCGCAAAGCTCATCGAGACACTCTCGAAGAATGGCGGCTGGGGGTTCAACGAGCTGCACTTCAAGGTTCTGTCGGATTCTGACGAGGATCTGCCCGCGTTCCGAGCTGTTTCCGCGATCAAGATGGCGATGCAGACGAGGATCCGACCTCTTCACCTGGCAGCTATCAACCCGAACACCAAGTACCTGGAAGCTCTCTGGGAGAGTGCCGGGAATGAATGGAGTGCTGCCAAGGACACGAATGGATACGAGCCAATCCACTTTGCTGCAGTTTGTGAAGGAACCGGTCCGCTCAAGTTTCTTCTGGAAAAGAGAGTGAGCCTCTTCGCGCGGACAAAGTCACGTGAGACGCCAATGATTCGCGCCATCATCAGTTCAAGAGAGGACAACGCCATTCTAATGCTTGAACACGCGGCTGAGGATGATGCCGAGACTGTGAGCAAGCTGGTCACTGAGCGAGGTCCGAGCTCGAGGCAGCCTATCCATTACGCTGCGCAAGAGAACTGTCCAAGAGTCATTGAGAAACTGCTTGAGCATGGAGCGGAGGTCAACAGCGCTGCAGCTGACAAGATGACGCCGCTCTGCTACGCTGCGCAACAAGGTCACCTCAACTGCGTCAAGCTCTTATTGGAGCACGGCGCGAAAGTTGATGCAGGGGACAAGTTGAAGAAGACACCGCTGATATACGCCGTCAAGAATGGACATATCCGAGTCGCTGCGCTGCTGATCAACCATGGAGCTAATGTGAATGCGTACGACACGTCAGAGAACAGTGTCGTCCACTACGCTGCGAGTTATGGGTGGAACTCGTGCTTGCAGCTGCTTGCCGACGCTGGCGCGGATTTTTGGGTTCGCAACTCGTGGGGGTTTGTTCCACTGATCTGCGCGTTGCTGAAGCAAAGGCTGACATCGTCCGAATTCATCCTCGAGCACGATGTGGAGAAGAGGTTCTTGGACTTTCGCGACCGCGAAGGATGTACGATGCTGTTCCTGCAGTGTAAACACTCGACGGATGTGTCGCAGATCCAATACTTGCTCGAAAAAGGACTGAATCCCGACATCTGCGACTCGGAGAACGAGTACCCATTGCAGCTCCTGATCAGTCGAGCGTCGCGCGCAAAGGAAAATGGCAACCACAGCAGCTCGGAAGAGAGCATATCGTTCTTCGAAGAGTCGATTCGCTTGCTGCTCAAGCACGGTGCAAAGTCGCATTATGTCATCGAGAAAGAGAAGACCACTGGCGACGGAAAGTCGAGCGATGCATCTGTACAGTGGCAGCCGCTGCAGCTTGCGATGAAGGGCTCACTGAAGAGCATTTTCGACATGCTGCTCAGTGAATTCGGTGCTGATCCGGATGCACCTGCGTCCAATGGCTCCGATGCGTGGACTGTCGCTGCTTCGCTTGGGGGTCGTGGCGACTACTACCTGGAAGCACTATTGAAGCATCAATCGAAGACGCACAAGGGCAAGAAGCTCGAGCTCAGTGCACGCGAAGGTGTTGACTCCAAGGACAACTTCTTCCACATCGTCGGCCAGAGCAGCGCGAAGGATCTAGTTTCGCCAGCGCTTGTTCGCCGGTGCATCGAAGGCTGTGCGAGCCCATCCAAGTTGATGAACGAGAAGGATTCCAGTGGACAGAGTCCGCTGCTTGTTCTCTTGAGGCAAGAGCGCAAGGTTCGGCCAGAGCTGCCATCGGCTTCCGAGATGAGCGATCGACTTGAGGAGTGCCGAGCTTATGATGCGAAGTACTCGGAGCTGGTCGCTTTGTTTGCTGAAAGCACGACCAGCGCCGAGTCGTTTGTTCGCTTCGTGACGAAGAACCGACTGGCAGGCGCTGTCGATGATAAGGTCTTTCTCAGCGAACAGCAAGAAGCAGACCAAAGCGAAGATGGCAGCAACAACGACAACAAGAGTGACGACGACGATGAGAGCGGCAGTGAGAGTGAGAGCGGCAGTGAGAGTGAATGCGGCAGTGAGAGTGAAAACGTGTTTCACCCAGCATCAACCAAGAAAAGAAAACTTGACAAAGCACATGCCGGCCACGGCAACGATGATGGTTTGAAGTTGGTGAAGTTCGAGACAGCGCTCCAGTTGGCTGCGAATCGAAGGCTGACCTGCGAAGCCCCAGACGTCACGCAGCAGTGGTTTGGGAAGAACCTCCTCAGCATTCTGTTTGAGAAGAAGGGTGATACGTTTGATGCTGAGATGGTCAACTTCCAGGAGTATACCAGCAACAAGACGGCCCTGCAGTATGCTGTCGAGGCGAGCGACGTGGAAAGCACGCGGATTCTTCTGGCGAGCGGCGCTGATCCGAACATCTCACCGCTCCGATGCGAAGTGTGCCAAGCCAAGATTCTAGCTCCCAGCGACGAGCAATGCGTCTCCAGCTGCGGAAAAGAGTTAATCGAGACCGCTCTGTTCACTTCGGTACAGAAAGGTCATTTGGAGATCTCGAAGTTGCTGTTGGCGCATGGAGCGAACGTTATGTGCTTTGAGCAGAAGACTTTGAACACGCCACTCCACATTGCACTGGGGGCGAACAACGCGGACATCACGAAGGAGCTTCTTGCCCACGGTGCGAATCTGAGCAAGCGCAATGCATCTGGGGCTGCTCCGTTGCACTTTGCTGTTCATGCGAAGCACTCGATTCCAGAGACAGAGCTGCACCAGGATGAAGTCGTGTACACGCATAGCAATGCAGCGAGTGCAACGGCTACCAAGAAGTCGAGCTCATCAGCTACTCGCTCAGCGATTCAAGTCGCGCTTCAGGACAAGAGAGCTTCGCATGCTGTCATTCTGAAGGATTCCAAGTCGCTGACTCCGGTCCATCTTGCAGCGGCAAACCGAGACTTGGCTCTGCTTCGAGACCTCGTGAAGGCGAGCAGTGACAAGGTTTCAGCGACGAACATCCGAGACGAGTTTGGTCGCACTCCACTGCACTACGCCGTGAACAAGGCAAAGATGAACCCCGACGCGTCGTTCGAGGTGGAGAGGTTTCTTCTCCAGAGCGGCGCTGACGCCAACTTGGTCGACCAGTTTGGGTTCGCGCCACTGCACTTTGCGTTGCTCAAAGTTGACTTCAACTGGCACAAAACCTACGATGACGAGCAACGCGAGAAGGACGCTGACCAAGTGCAGCAAGATCGAGACGACGGAGTGTATGAGGAGAAACGACAGCAAGCTTTCTTGCAGGTTCTCGCGAAAATCCCCAGCGACGAGACTGATCCGGTGGAAACAGTGTCGAATCTCGCGTCGGTTCGTGGCATCAACGCCATGCTTCAGGATGCGCTCGGTCGATCGCCGCTACACCTTGCTGCAGCGACAGGAGCATTCGTCTGCGTGTCGATGCTCATCTCTGCGTGCGCAAAGGACTCGGAGAAAACAAAGCTGCTCGCTCTAAAAGACAAGGAGTCCTTCACTGCACTTGGCCTGGGCGTGCTCCATTTGCGCCAGACTTCCATCATGACGCTGCTGCAGAACAAGGCTGACGTTCAAGGCACGATCTGCATCAAGACGTGGAAAGATGAGAAAGACGAGAAAGACTCGAACGGCGACAAGCAAGTAAAGATCCGGTACTACAGCTACTTCTACCACGCTGTCAAGCACTCGCTGACGGGCATCTGCCACATGCTGCTGACCGCAAAGTTCTGCCATCGTCAAGCCATTGAAGATGCTGTGAGCTGTGGGCAGTTCCAGCTGGCGTACAACTTGATGATTGGCACTGAGGTCTCGAACGACAGCAGACTGCTCACCCGAGTGAACGACCGCAAGGAGACTGTGCTGCACACGCTGGCGAAAGTGAACAAGCCGTTCGACAAGCTCGCTCGCACGATCGCATGGACTCTAGTGGATGCTGGCGTCAAGCCCAGCTACCGCAACAAAAACGGCAACACTGCGCTCCACTACGCGGCGAAGATCGGCAACATCCACTTGATGGACTTCCTTCTCCACAACAAGAGCGATGTGAACCAAGCAAACGACGAGGGGGAGACGCCGCTGCTGTATGCGATGAAGAGATCGAAACTCTTTAGTCAAACGAAGTCAATCGAAGTGCTCAAGTATCTGATGGCGAAGCCTGGTTTCGATATCCACGCGAAGGACAAGTCCGGTATGAACATCGTCACTGCGTTCCTGGACCGCTTCGCGAGCAAGATGGGTACCGACACATCGCACTTCGTCTGGATCGAGAAGTTGCTGAAGAAAGGCGTGGACCCGAACGGCATGTTTGCCAGTATGGCGCAAAAAGACTTGTTTGCGAACAAAGCACTCGCAGACTCCAGCTTGACGAAGATGCCGGCGCTTGTTCGAATGATCTACGCGCCATCGTCGTTCGCCCGCTACCACAGCATCGCGCTGCTCTTGCGATACGGTGCGAAGATCACAGGCGCAGATGGAAACGGGAACTCGCTCCTGATGCACTTGGTGGCAAAGAACCTGACTCACGAAGTGAGGTTGGTGCTGGGCCTCACTAAGCGGGTGCCAGACCCAACAGTGCCCCAGGAGAAGAAAGTCTTCAAATCCCTCCACATCGCTGCTTCTGATGTGAAGAACGCTCTCGCCCAGACCAACGATGCGGGGCAGACAGCCTTGCACTTTGCCGTGAAGCCGTTCGAGTTCGAGTCATTCGAGAACGTCGAGCTCGTGAAGCTCCTTGTGGACGCCGGCGCGAGCATTCGAGCGAAAGATTCTGCTGGTCACTCGGTTCTGGACTACAGTCGCGGTCAGTCATCGCGCTTCGTCTTTCGATTCCTCAAGCAGCATTATCCTACGGCGGTGGCTCAGTCGGAGGACGCGTTCTTTGGAAATGCGTCGGAAGACGAGCACATGTTCGACACCGTGCCCGATTATTCGACGGACGCCCGGGAGTACCTGCTGGAGTGCGAGCGGAATGGGAAGATCCAGCGCAAGCGCGTCGACCCGCAAGTCAACTCGAACTGTGATGTTGGCAAGGTGAGCCGGGTGTACGCGAAGCTCGACAGCGCTGGAGAGCACATCAAGGGCGAGGAGTACGACGCGCTGTTGACGAAGGTTGACGTGAAGAACGGACGCTTTGGACTCAACGTGTTCTATCGTCTGCAGCTTGTCCAAGACGAGATTCAGGGCATTTTCATCGTGTTCACGAACTGGGGGCGCATCGGCGAGACTGGTAAGTTCCAGAACACCCCGTTCCATTCCCCCTCTGACGCAGTTGCTGAGTTCAAGAAGATTTTCCGCTCGAAGACTGGAAACCAGTGGGACGAGCGCAACGCGTTCACGAAGCAGAGCAAGAAGTACAACCTCGTCCAGCGTGTGAGCACGCACACGAAAGTAGACAAGGAGGTCACTGCGTCGTTCACCGAAGTGGCGAAAGAAGTGGCGTTCCCTGCATTCACCGACAGCGCCACCTTCTCTCCGAGTGTGGTGAAGCTACTGGATGCAATCACTGACATTCGCAACCTTGAGCTTGCTGCCACTGAGAGCTGCAACTACAAGGGCGGATTGCCACTCGCGAAAGAAGAAGAGCTTCAGTCTGCGCTGGAGAAGCTGCTGAAGATCCGCACGATCATCGAGGAGCGCGATGAAGTGAACAAGTCCATCACGGAAGTCAGTGGGAGCATGACTGAGGAGGGTGCGTCGTCGCTCACCAACCTTTCCGAGAAGTACAACGAGTTGACCGAGCAGATCAGTGAGATGAGCAGCCGGTACTACGAAGTGATGCCGTGCGACGAGGACGCTTTTGGGTCGTCGATTCGAGCTTTCGACAGCATTCCGAACGTGAACAAGGAGATCACTCGCCTGCGCTTGCTGGTAGACATCATGGGTGCGTACAAAATGCTCCTAGGTGCGAAGCGGCTTCAGAACGAGATCCACCCGCTCGAATACTGCTACAATGCGATGCAAGTGCGCTTGGTGCCGATGGGAGATGGGCTACCAGAGACAGAGCTCCTGAAGAGGTACTTCTTCAACGGTCTCCGCAATCACCAGAAGAGCAGGTACAAGGTCGCGAATGCGTTCCAGGTCGACCGCCAGGGCGAGAAATCGCGGTTCCTCGAGTTCCATGACTCGAATCCCAAGTTCAAGGCGAAACACGCGCACTTGTTGTGGCATGGTACTCGCCGCACGAACCTCATGGGCATTCTCTCGCAAGGGCTTCGCATCGCGCCGCCTGAAGCTCCTCACCACGGATACATGTACGGCAAAGGGCTGTACTTCGCGGACGTGACGGCAAAGAGCGTGGACTACTGCGGCTCTCCGTACAAGATCAAAAGCGTGAGTATAAACAAGGACGGCAGGACGGTCGAGACCGAGCGCACCGTCTTCTACATGCTGCTGTGCGAAGTGTCAACCGGCCAGGCAACGGAACTTGTGAGTCCGACATTCTCCGAGACCATCCCAGAAGGCATCGAGAGCGTGAAGGCGATGTCAACGTACATCCCGGATCCAGCTGGCTGGGTCGTGTCCCCAGAGAGCGGGGCGCTGTTGCACTTGGGTGCTGTGAGCCAAATTGGTCACACGATCCCCATCGACATGATCTGGGCAAAGACGGAGTACAGCCCCCAACCTACTGCCTGGTACGAACGCCAGTCGGTGTTTACCAACGCGACGCAACAAATCCTCAGCACGGCCATCGAGACGCTCAGTGTCGGCGAGACGCACACTGTTGAAGACACCAAGAAGGAGCATTTCCAGGCGTACACTTCCTACGGCAGCTCGAAGAAAATCATCCTCGAGTTGCTGACGAAAGAGAGTGGAGTCGACTCATCGTCAGTCGACACGGCGATCGATGTCGGCCCATACTGCGACGCGACGGTCAAAGTGGTGTTCAGCGGCGATGATTCGACGTACAGCTACACCGCGAAGCGCTACCGCAACATGTTCACCAACTTCCCGCTTGAGTGTGGCTACACGCTGCAGCGCCCGGACCTTTCCGACTACAGCGAGTACATCGTGTACAACGAAGCCCAGGCGCGGATCCGCTACCTGCTCGAAGTTGAGCAAGTGTAGAGGAGCGAAGGCTATCCATCGACTTGAGCATAGCAGAGGTGAGCGTGACAGCGTTGTTCAAGATACTGGAGATGAAGAAATGTGCAGCTTGTCGGAAGTCAAGGGGCGACACTCCGCGGGTGTAAGTTCAAGGCCACGGTGAATGAATATATCATTTTCCTGTCGAATCCTGTTCTGTGCGAGGTGCTTCATGCGAAACCTTGATTCGCCATGCACGTTGGCCACTTGCTTTTCAAAATAGGTCACGAAAGCGCCACTCGCGGCACATTCTCCAAAAATACGATCGCACCTCATCGCTTGTCGTCCACATTCGGCACCACCATCGCCACCTCGAGCTTCTCTTCTCCACCTCAAGCCGTCATCGTGTCGGCGCAGGCGCACCAAGATATCTCGTCGCAAGCATGAAGCGCAAGCAGCTCCTCGCGGTCTGCGAGCAGCTCATCAAGTCGTTCAACCCGGACAAGATGACAGTCGACGCGCATACCGAGGAGGAGCTGCGCAGCTACGAACCGGCCGACAAGCTCTTCCTGCAGCAGGTGTTCTACGGCTCGTACCGGTACCGCGAGCTGCTCAAGTCGCTTCTCACGCACTTTTTGAACGCGAACGCGAGCCGTGTGAGCCGCAACGACTACACCAAGTTCATGATCGTCGGGTACCTCGCGATGTTCCGCCTGGAAGAGGTCGGCACGGGCTCCTTCGCGTCGCTCGTGGCTGCGCTTGACCCAACGAGCATGCACGTGTTCCTCGCGTACCTCTTCGACAGAGGCAACCTGCTGGGTCCTATCAAGAGCGAGTGGGTGCGTGTCCTCGACGAGACCTTCGTGGAGACCGAGATCATCGGCAAGATGCTGCACTTTGAAGCCGAGATCGGCCTGCTACTTCAGCAGCTGCATGCCAAGGCGTTCGGCCAGGCCGCGTCAAGAGAGAGTCTTCGTGCCGCCGGTGGAGTGATGCCGGTCGAGAAGAAAGCGCTGACGGTACCCGTGGCGCCGAACATCACGCAGCCGCGACCCCGACAGGCCATGGAGCTGATCCGCATCCCACAGGAGGTCAAGGCGAACCCGATGCCCGTGAACCTGAACCAGCTCACGCTCGCCGACCTGGAGAAGCAGCAGGTAGACCGCAAGAGCAAGATCAAGGAGCAGGTGTCCAAGAAGTACGAGGACGCGAGCAAGACCATGTTCCACTTTGAGTCGACGGCCAAGAGCAACCTAGAGAGCGTACGCCAGGAGGTCGAGGCCGCACGCAGTGCCCAGCTTCAGTTCGAGTTCAAGGCGAAACCCGCGCCCGATCTCACCAAGCTCAAGCACCAGCAACAGGAGGTGAAGCTCAACACGGCGGCGATCCTGCGCGAAGACGCGCTCTACAAGAAGAAGCAGGCCAAGGACGCGCAGCTCATCCACGCGTACGAAACCGAGCTGCGCGACCCGATGGACTTCTACCGGTGGCAGAGCGAGATGATGGCGCAGGACCAGGACAAGTGGAAGGCCGAGGTCGAGAAGCGCCGGCTCGAGATGGTGCAGGCCCAGTACGAGGCCATCGAAGCCGCCCATCGCGCCAAGATGGAGAACCGCGAGGTCGCGATCCAGATGAAGACGATCGCTAAGGACTTAGAGGCTCAGCGGCTACAGGAGGAGGCCGAGTTGGAAGAGAAGTACCGTCAGCAGATGGCCGAGCTCAAGCACAATCGCGAGACGGCGCCGCGCGAGGCCGAGACAAAGCTCAAGGACGAGAAGGCCAAGCAGCGCGAGGAGCTCAACGAGTTCTTAGCTGCTGAAAGGGAGCGGAAAGCCGCCCAGGATGCGCTCGAGCAGGCCCAGCGCGAGGAGCTCATCCGCCAAATTCGCGCGCTCGACAGGGTTCATCGCGAGCATGTCGTGGTGTTCGATCCAACCGAGACGGCGCAGCTCGGGCTGCTCGATGAGATGTCGCTCGCGGAGCTCAGAGAGCGACTCCAGGTGCGCAAGGCTGAGCAACTCGCGTGGGAAGACGCGCGGCGAGAGTCCATCCTGAGCGACAAGCAGGAGAAGGACGCCGTGATCCTCGACAAAGTCAAGAATCTGTCGAGACTGCGCAATGCCGCAGCGAGCGCGAACGCAAGCCAGAAGAGCAAGAAGAAGGCCCTTGAGCTCGCCAAGAAGCAGCAGGAGGACGCGATGCGAAAGGAGGGCAATTTCAAGCTCGCGCAGAAGCTCACGGAGCAGCGCAGGGCCCGCGAGCAGCAGACGGCCAAACTCAAGCAGGAGGCCGACGAGATCGCCAAGAAGCGCATGTTCCTCGGCGCCGCCAAGAACGTGCTCGAGGAGAACCACTTGGACCAGCTCAAGTGCGGCTTTGAGCGCGAGGCGCGCGACCGGCAGAGCAAGTTCCAAACAGACGCGACGACCATGGAGAACGTGCGCGACCACGAGAAGTTCATGCGCGTCGAGTACTCGTACTCGCAAAGCATGAAGAAGAAGGGCGAGGACAACGTCAAGGCCCAGCTCTTTGAGCGCGCCAAGCAGGACGGCCGCAACAAGGAGCGCGAGGAAGAGGAGACGCTGCGCAGTATGGTGCGCCACGAGCAGAAGCGCTTCCTGCACGCCAAGGAGATCCTGCAGAACCGCAACGCGTACGCGACGAACCAGTCGGCTGCGATGACGAGTCAGGTGCGCGCGCTGCGAGTTGCCTCTTCTGTTGGCGGGAGTTCAGGTTCGAGGATGAGTGCTGCTGGGACTGGGGTGCTGAGCGCCAGGAGCAGAAATCAGCTGGACGATCGATAGAGTGCTAGAGAGAGACGCTGAAGAATACCAGCCCCACTTGGGCTTTTCAAACTCGAAGGTGAATTCGGAGACCTCTC
>JAASFQ010000239.1:0-33130 GCA_023333845.1 Globisporangium polare | reverse complement strand
TTGTTTTTTGTTTCTCTCTCTCATTGGGAACTTCGGCCCTCAAATAGAAAACGTATGGGAATCAGATAGCACATCGCTTTCACTGCAAAAAGATGGGAAAGCCGTCCACCCAGTGGATGGCTCGAAACCTCGCTGCAAAACGCAGCGTCTTCAGAGCCGGGAAGATGCCAGCTTGATTTCTGATGATCTCACGTCTGAGTATGTAGTGGACCGTCCACCAGTTCTCTCGTCCGCTCCCGTTTGCAGATAAATGGCACTGGATAAATCAGGACTGCGTTTGTCATTCTAAAGCATCGATTCTATGTCCGGTTTCACGTTCCCATGCTCCTTTTCTTGCTCACATTATCTCGCGCAAGGAGAGCAAGACGCAGAAGGGCCGCTACTTCTCCGACACCTCGCCCGCCGGCAAGACCCAAGCCAGCAGCGGTCGTACCCGCCCACCTTCCCCATCCATCCATCCATCCGCGTCTTTGATTTTCTGAAAGCATTGAGGTCTGATGGACCACTATGCTCCTTCACACTGCGCTATTTCGTTTGATCGGAGAGTTCTGAAAGAAAGGTGACGAGTGACTGTCTTGAGCCCATCCATCCTCTGTGAGGTGGTGGTGCTTGGGAGGAAGTCTCGCTCAAAGGTCTTCAGTTCGCGACTTGCCTTCCGATGCGATCAGCACGGCGCCTGCTCATCACGAGCGTGAGCTTCCTCTCCACGCTCCAGTCAGCAGCGTACAGCCACTCCTTCCCACGAGACGACGGCATTAGCAGTGGTGGTGTGTCTGGGCTAGCTCCAGCGCGGCTACCTTCGCTGCCGCAAGCCTGGGACCAGCCACCAGGGTTTCTTCGCAACTCCCGTCCCGTTCTCGATGACATCCGCCAACAACAACAGCACGACCGCCGTGGAAACCTGAGAACCGCGCCGCCCCCGACGGTGTCCTACTTCACTTTCAACAACAATGAGCGCGAGCAAGGCGGCGACGTGAAGCCTGGCGTCCAGGAAGCCCACCAGATTGATGAAGAAGCAGACTCGACTCATGCGGCGGTCGAGAGCCAACAAGAGATGTATCCGAGCCACCGCCCCCAGTACTACAAGAGCAAGAAGGACGACTCAGATGACGATTCCTCCTCCGACGATTCTTCAGACGGCTACAAGAACAAGCACAAGAAGAATACGGACAGGACGCTGGACAACAACATCGTCTCCAAGATCAGCGGCCATAACTCGGGCAACATCTTCAACTTTGTGCGCATCGACACGCTCAGCATCGGCGCGCGCGAGAACGACACGACCGGCGCCACTACGAGCGACATGTTCGACAGCAACCCAAACGGCTGGCTGGGCAATGGGCCGGGCGGTGGAGTTCCCCCAGTGGTCGGGGGGACTGGAGTTGGTCCTGGGCTTGGAGGAGCGACTGGCTCCGGACTTGGAGCGCCTGGTGCGGGCGCTGGCTCTGGCGCCAACGCTACCACAAGAGCAAGACCACCAGCGTGCTTCCCGTGGCAGCGGCTACACTCGCACCGTCTGAGACCCCGAGCGATGCACTTGCTGAGACTCCGAGCCCAGTACTATCGGAGACCCTGACCGCGGCTCCAGACACAACAGTCCCCACTGAAACACCAGCACCAGTAGCCGCCAGCGCAGGATTAAACGATAATGACGCGAATGGCGGGAGTGGAAGCAAAGCTGGCGACGACGACCGCAATGGCGCAGCGAGTGGTGGAAGCAAAGACGTCAATGGCAACCACGGCGCTGCGGCAGTGGACGTTAGTGCTAACGGTGGGAACTCGACTGTGATCTCGACGCTCGACCCGCGTCCAAATCCCCCCGGTGCTTCAGCAGACCCAGCTACAGACCCGAGTCCAGGCAGCAAGATTGGAAAGAGCGACAAGGGTGCGAGTGGCAAACGCTCGGGCGATCCGCCACCGCCCACGCAGCCTGGAAGTACAACACCAACAGCTACTCCAGCTGCAGATCCTAAAGACCCGTCACCGTCAACTCACAAGCCAGCTGGAGGACATAGCGACCCCCCTCCTGCTACCAGTGCAGCTCAGCAGCAGCACCAATGGCCGGTGGTAGGGATCACGATGACAAGCTCAGGGCAACTGGTGCACCAAAGTCACCAGCGCCACCTCCAAGACTAGAGCCATCTGCGACTCCGACAGGCGGCAGCAGCAGCAGCAAGAGTCCAGTAGTACGGAGTGCGCCAGGAGCCAACGGAAACGCCACACAAGGAGCCAACAGCCGAGCTGGTTGATAGGAGCAGCTCGGCATGAGGAGTGTTTTGTATTGTTAACGAAGAAGGTAGTACTAGCTGCACCGTATTGTCCAATTGTGTAGGACAAACTACAAGTGGAGCTTTATTTGCTCGACTTTCATTCTGTCCGTCAAAGGAGGACATACTAGGCGGACAGCTACTTTGATATTGTAGACGTGTCCGGCTCCGCTCCGGTCGGTTATATAAGAGCTCGGCATGGAGTTGATTGATTGGTTTATAGATGTGTGTGTGTGTGTGTCGAAGTGTGCACGGCACGCCACGCCAGCAAGATCGCTATGCAGCAGAGAAGCAGTCACGCAGCAGGATCTGCAGCAGCTCGTCGCTGCCGAGGGTCGCGCGCAGGTTGACGCAGTAGACCTCAAAGTGCTCGAAGCCCACGGCGCCGTCGCCACTGCCACCAGGTCCGCTCGAGAGTTCAAAGCTCGCGGCGAACTCCTGGAAGACCGCGGCCACCGACGCGCCGCCGAACTTGACATCCGGGTGCTGCTGCGCCTGAAAGCTCTTGGCGAGCGCCACGGGGAACACGCGGCCCTTGCCCGCGCTCGCCAGTGCAGTGAACACGCGTCGTGCTGCATCAGCACACGCGGGACTCAGTTTGCCCAGCAGGCAGTGGAAGAGCTTGCGGATCGCCATGCGACTGGACGATGCGTGGCTGCTCTGTACGAAGCGCGAGCCGATCGTGTTGCCATTTGCAGTGGAGCAGCCCGTGCCAGTGGCGTTATGGTCGAGCTCGCGCACCTCGGACAGCTGGTTGATGTATCCGAAGAGCGCCACGCAGCTCTCCTCGCCGAGCGTGAGTCCCAGTGTGGCGCTCAGGCACTCGCTGCAGTGGGAGGCCGAGATCGTCGCGGTCTTGGCGTCGATGTACTGCAGTGCGCGCTTGCGCAGCGCGACGATGTCGGCCACGCGCTTCTGGCGCAGGCGGTGCCGGATCGTGTGGAACACGACGTCCCCCTGAGACGTTTGACAAGTTGAAGTGGACATTTCCATCGGAGCCGCGCTGGACGCTTCCCGCAATGTCACGATGCGCTTGCCGTGCATTGGCGTCGGTGGCTTGTTTGCTGTCGTTGCAGGTGGATCAGTGAGGTTCAGACCGGTGCCAATCGCGCTGACGACCCGGTAGACACTATTGTCCATCTGTTCCCAGTCCTGCTGCTGCAGTCTGAGTTGGACATCTTGAATCTTGACGCCCAGGTCGTTCTTGACCTCACGGACGACATCCGTCCCATCCGCGAGCGTCACGAGCACCCTGCGATTCGTCGAGTTCTCGCACCAGCCGGCGCCGCCGCTGATGTGCCACGCGTTGCGCATCATGAGTTCGAAATAGTCGTCGTCGTCGATGCTCGCGCTCACGTTCTGATAGTAGTGGAGCCACTGGGTCCACGTGATCTTGCCGTTGTGCACGCCGTCGACGTCGAAGGTCTCGAGGAACTCGCGGCAGACCGTCTCGGCGCTCTTGCGGCCGGAGAGCACGTCCGGATGGCGGCTGGCGTCGTAGGCCTCGACGATGTCGCTCGGCTCCAAGAGGCCGTTGCCGTCCTTGTCCATGAGCCTGAAGGCCTCGCGCACAAAGAAGACGCGGCGCTCGGACAATGGATCACGCACGCCTGCGAGGAACTCGTTGAGGTCGATGCTCCCGCTTCTGTCGCGGTCAAAGTACTGGAAGAGCAGCCGCGCGTCGGCGTCGCTGAGCTCGAGCTCCATCTCGGCCATGGCTTTGCGGAACTCGCCCACGTTCAGCGAGCCGTTGCCGTCGTCGTCCATGATGCGGAACTTGCGGCTCAAGCCGCAGAAGCCGTGAGCGCCCTTGGCCTTGAGCGCGCTCTTGAGCCTCATGATGATTAGCTGCACGCCCACGGGGTGCTCGCGCTTGCTGTTGTCCTGGGACGCAGGAACCCCGCTTGAGGACGAGACTGAGCCTCGCCGGTTCCCATTCCCAGGTCCACCTGCTGAGTTCATCGTCAGACACGCGGAGATCGAGTCGCTCACGTTCCCTCTAATTCGTTGCGCCGCTAGATTTCCTGCGGCTGCTGAGGGCGTCGTGTGGTCGAGGATGTCGAAGAAACTCGTCCTCATCGGTTGGTCGCTCCGTCCGCGCTGAGTCTGCTGCATCTGACTGGCAAGCACTCGGTTGACGTCCTCCTTCTTGACACCGATGTCATTACGAACCTCCTCGACACTCGAAGAGCCGTCGACGTGGGTCACGAGCACCCTGCGGTTGCTCGAGTTGGCGCTCCACCCAGCGCCGCCGCTGATGTGCCACGCGTTGCGCATCATGAGTTCGAAATAGTCGTCGTCGTCGATGCTCGCGCTGATGTTGGTGTAGTAGCGCGTCCAGGCGTCGAAGGAGACCTTGCCGTCGTGGTGGTGGCCGTGCACCTGGTCGACGTCGAAGGTCTCGATGAACTCCTGGAACACGTCGTGCTCGGTCTTGCGGCCTGAGAGCACCTCCGGGTGCTTGCGCGCGTCGTAGACGTCCACGATGTCGCTCACCTCGAGCACGCCGTTGCTGTCCTTGTCGATGATGTCGAAGGCCATGCGCACGAAGAGCATGCGCCGGGCGTTCATGGGCTCGCGCACTCCGGCGAGGAACTCGGAAAAGTCCACGGCGCCGTCGTGGTTTGCGTCAAAGAACTGGAACAAGCTCGTGACGTCACTGGGCGCCAAGTGCAGCTTGCTCTCCTTGAGCGTGCGCTGGAACTCGTGCAGACTGATACTACCGTTCTGGTCGTCGTCCATGAGCCGGAACTTGCGCTGCAGCGAGATGAACCCGTGGACGCCCTGGTCCTTGAGCGCCGCACGCAGCTGGGCCAGGATGCGTCGCAGCTCCTTGGTCTGCTTGGCCACCGAGAAGTTGTTCCCTGGAGTGGTACCTCCTGTCCCGCTGGCGAGTGATGGTGTCACACCGTTACCCAGTGAGTGGTGGTGGTCACTGAGATCTGGCTGCAAGATCGCGAATGCCTGGCTACTGCCATGACCCGAGCCGCGTGCGACTCTGAAGTTTGCGTTCGCTGCCAGCGTCACGGCTCTTGGTGACGGCGGCCCTGCTCCATTAGCAGTGCTGGTACTGTTGCTATTGGACTGGAAGCAGAGCGGGTCGCTGTCCAGCTGCTGCGCGAGCTGCCACGTGTTGCGGATCATGAGGTCGAAGAAGTCGTCGTCCGCGATGAAGAAGCTCACGTTCTGGTAGTACTGCTCCCACTGCTGGAACGAGATCTTACCATCACTCGCGGATCCCAACGAGCTCTCGACGTCAAAGTTCTCGAGGAACTCGTGGAAGACGTCCTCTTCAGCCTTACGACCGGAGATCACCTCGGGGTGTCGACTGGCGTCATAGGCCTGGACGATCTCGCTCGGGTCCAGTTTCCCCGACCCGTCCCGGTCGATGCTCTGGAACGCCGCCTGTACGAGTTGGTACCGGCGGTAGTTCATGGGCTCGCGGATCATGTCGAGCACGGCGTGGAGCGCCACGAGCCCGCGGCGGTCGTGGTCCAAGTGGCCGAAGAGGCAGCGCAGGTCCACGTCGCTGAGCTGCGCTGCGTTCTCCAGTGTGCCGATGATCGCCTTCTTGAACTCGGCGAGTGTGAGGAAGCCGTCGTTGTCCTCATCGCTGAGGCGGATGGCCCGGCTGAGCTCCACGAGGCCGCGCAGTCCGCGGTCCCTGATTGTCGTCCGCATGCGGTTGAGGACGGATGTCGTACCGGCGTCCACCGCGGGTCGTCCCGAGGTGGACACTGATGTGGACACCCCCCCTCCTGTTGATCGTTTCAATGAGAGGCTGTTGCTGGGAGACGGTTGGCGCATGGACGGGTCGACCATGCACGCGGCGAACTGCGCACCCTTGAGGAACTCGTTCGTCGTGTGTGCTGCGCGGGGCGAGACGCCGTCACTGGTGGCTCCATTACCTGAGCTCAAGCCATTGCCAGCGATACTGTTTGTGCGGTGCAAGCGTGGCGGGATCGGCGGTGGGAGCGACGCCGTGGAGACTGAGAGAGAGACCGAGGGCGTCTTGCTGTAAGTGGACGCCATGGCCGGGTTGCTCTCCTGCAGCGCCTGCATGAGTGTCATCGGGGTCCCATCGCTCATACCAGAGCCTGGTAATGGAGCCACTGGTGAGCCATTGTAGCTTTGGACATTGGCGGTGGCCTCGCTGAGCGACGTGCGGCTCGTCGCCTTCCACACGCGCTTCATGAGCAGCTCAAAGTACTCGTCGCTGGGCACGTGGCCACAGACGTACTGGAAGTAGCTCATCCACTGGTACAAGTTCACAAAAGAAGAGCCCACGTGCCTCGTGGCGCTCTGGAAAGAGCTCTGGAACTCGTCCTGGACCTGTTCGGCGCTCTTCTCGCCAAACATGACGCTCGGGTGTCTCGGTGCGTCGTGGGACGACACGATGTCGTGGAACGAAATGTATCCGAGCCGCTTGCGGTCGAGCTGCTCGAAGACGCTCTGCACGAGCTCGAGGCGCCGGCCCGTGAGCGCGCCGCACACGAGGTTCTTGAGTGAATCAGGTGAGACTTTGCCGTGGTCGTCATGCGCGATATGGCGCACGATCGCGCGGGCATCCTGTTGATTTGAGCAAGGTCAAGACTATGAGTTAGCTTAGGTGACTCGGGGCTGAGGATAACAAGCAAGAGCTTAAGAGCCTGGGAGACGCACCACGTCGGAGATGAGCACGCCGGTGTCGTTGAAGACCCGCTTGACGGAGCCTTTGCCCAGGCCGGCGTTCTCGCTCTGCGCGAAAGCCTTGTCGAGGTTCAGACCCAGGCTCACCCACGCCCTACAGTGGCGATCGTTAGTGGAGGCATCCTAGTTGTATATAGAGAGAGTGCCTAGATACCAGGGTTGACTTACATGATGCCGCCTCCCCGGAGCGTGGCGCGGATGGACTCGAGCAGCTTGCTCAGGTCCACCTGCTCGGCGTTCTGCTGCTGCAGACTGTTCCACTGCGTGAGCGACGTGGGGCTCACGACTCCACCTCCGCCACTGCCGTTGCTCTGTCTGGAGGCCATCCCACGGTCCAGCGTGGCTCCGTGGCCGCCATGTAGAGTCATCTCGTGGGCTTCAGCTTGCTGGGCTGAACTGAACTGGGAGCAGCAGGAGTCGCTGGTGCTGAAGCGAGAATGGAGCGAGGCAGGCTGGGAGCTCGCGCGCAGGAGCCCTGAGGCTAAAAATGAAGGAGCTATTGGCTCGGTGTGCCTGTTTGAGTCAGATGCGCAAGGCACTTGGGTCCTAATATTAACTCAGGGCTGCCGAGTATTTATACACTGGCGGATCTTGAGAGCTTATGGGAGCCACATGGAGCGTGATCTGATCTGACTCAATCCATTTTTCACGCCAAACGAATGGCCGTGGCTCAGTGTATTGAAGGCTATTGCGAGGTGGGTGGACGACCGGGCTATCTGGCTCGATGCTTGCATGAGTTTCCGGAGCTCTTCTGTGGTACTTTACGTGTTGATCTTGCGCGGCGGCGGCTGGCCCTGGCGACCCGCAGAGAAGCGCGGGTGCTGGTAGCTGAAGTCGCCGTCCACGTTCCGTCGCGCGATGATCGTCGCCGGCGCGTTGCCACCCAGCGCGTTCAGTCGCACTTCTGCGTGCGTCTGCGCAGCAGGATGGGCAGCGGCTTGCGGCGCGGCGTCCGCTGAAGATGGCGCTTGCATGGACGCTGGTGAGCTGTTGGCGTCCGTCTCGCCTGCGCAGCCGCCAAGGAGCGCGTTGAGCACGAGCGCGAGCGTGAAGATGGCCTGCATTGAGGTCTCGGTACGCGGTAAGCGGAGGTGCTGGTTGAGGGCTTGCTGGTTGATTGGCTTGTGCTGGAGACGAACGTCTTGCGGTGTGCTGTGCTCGCTGCATGCGCTTGTGCCGCTTTTTGCCACGTCAATCCACGTGCCCTTTCTCATCTGTGACAAGGAGGTGAAGAGCCAAAGCTCGAAGAAGCGACGTTTTGCGCACGAATCGCTATGTGGAAGCGCAGAGCCACATTTTGCTCTGGAAAGCGCAGCTTTGACTTCGAAGTGCGATGCCAAAAGCGGCACAACACAATGATCTCGACAGCACCCTCAGTGGACAACAGCAAATAGACAGCCTTGGGGAAGAGAGTCTGCTATTGCGCATTGAGGGTGTGAGCCTGCAAAAAAGAGCCAACCTGGTTCAACACGGGCCTTCTTCGACGCTTTTTGGATCCAGCAGCGCGCGAAGAGCTCAGCTCACTCGACGCCACCTCCGTGGCCATGGCTCGCGACGCCACCAGCAGTGCAAGCAACAACGGCTCCCCCATCACCACCACCACCACCACCAGCAGCAGCACCACCAGCAGCAAGACGCTCGGCAAGCGCAAGCGCATCACCAGCGCGGAGAAGGAGCTCGCGTACTTCCTCGTGATCGACGCGGGGCTGCGCGTGACGACGGCCGCCGCCATCACGGACGTCAAGTACGACGCGCTCGACAAGTCGATCCGGCGCGAGCGCAAGCGTCGCGAACTGCGCCCGCCCGTGCGCTCGCCCGAGGAAGTTGCGCGCATCCAGGAGCGCGTGGACCGGATCTGGGCCATGCTCGAGAGCGAACAAAAGTGGATACAGAAGCAACGACGGGGCTCGACCTAATGAAGGCGAGATGGTTGAGCTGCCGTCGCGCACGCGCTCGGAAATGGAGCTTCCCGCACGCTGGTGGCGCACGAGTGTTGGCTATTTGCAATGGGTGGTGCGGAACGAGCTGGAGATTATTATCGTGGAGCTTTTGCGTGTGTTATACTTTACATGGAATCCATGACGTATTCGTTTGTGGCTCCTTGTTATGCAGTGTGTCCACTGATTTCAATACTGCGTAATAAAACGGAAGTTCGTTCGCGAACTGTCCATAGCAGCAAGCTGTCACGACTCTTTACGCGGTGACGGCAGCTGGGTGCGGCGTCGTGCTGCCGCCAAAGTGCGGCTGCAGGTGGCGCTCGTCGAACTCGTTCCACGTGTCCTGGATCCACGTCGCCTCTTCCTCGGAGCTCGCTGACAACAGCGGAGATCTCTCGGATGCTCTGAGCACACGAGAGACCGAGTGTCCACGCGCGATGGACAAGTTGCATGTCAGCCAATGCACAAGTATCATCGAGAGTATCATCAATGGCATCGACTCACCGTTCGCAGCGATCGTCGCCCGAGTGGACGCGCTCGTGGGCATGTTCACGACACGTATACGCCAGTCCCAGCAGCTGCACCAGTGGCCGCGTCACCATCGTGAAGAGCTACGACGAATGAACATCAGTTGTTAAACTCCATGTGCAAAGATCAACGCGCATATTTACACCTCACGCTTACGATCGTCGTCGTCAGAATGGTGAAGATCGTCGAGCTGCGGATGATCGCCGCGTGGTTCGAGTGGCTGATGTTCTTAACATTGAGTGACAGCGCGAACGCGATCGCACCACGGAGGCCCGAGAACCAGATCACGATCATGTACTTGAACGGGATCGGGCGCTGGCGCCACATGCCCGCGATGTAGCAGATCGGAAACGTCACGACCGCTCGCGACAGCAGGCAGACGCCGAAGCTCACGAAGGTGAAGCGCCAGTCCCACTCGAACGAGTCCGAGTCTGCGAAGCCGAGCCAAATCACCAGTCAGAAACGTCAGCTAGCTCCAATGAACCCATGCGGAGGTAGCCGAGAGCATAGCAACAGGACATGAGTACTTACAGGCAAAGAGGCTCACGCCCAAGTAGATGAAGATGAAATTCTCGGCCAGGAACGAAAACGTTGACAGCAGATGCTTGAACGTCGTCGCGCTCGCCCGCGAGATGTTGTACATGTGGTAGTGCCGGATGAACGCGCCACTGAAGAAGACCGCCAAGTGACCGCTCAGGCTGAAGAACTCGCCCGCCAGGTAGCTCGCGTACGCGAAGAGCAGCAGCGTGCAGATCTCGTACACCTGGTGCTGTTTGAGCACATCATCCGATTGCTATAGACAAACGCGTCGAGTAAATCCCTCTCCGTATCGGCCAACAGAACCTCGAAACAACCTTTTTCGGAGACGTACCCGCAACAGGTACGCAGACGAGTACCCTACGGCCGCCGCCAGTGCAAGTGAGCCGACTCCGATGCCGATCAGCTCTACGAGCATGCTCAGTCCATTCCAAACGCTCGTCTCGGTGTCGCCACTCTGCACGCGCATCTCACAGAGATTGAAGAGCGCAACCGCTGGACACATCGCGCTCAGTCAGCACAGATGCTAATGTGCAAGGTCATCACAAGCAGTCAGCACGAAGGCACTCACAGATCGCGTTGTTCAGTGAGCGCTCGCCAAAGATGAGCTCCGGGATCAGTGGCGGCACGTGGCTCTTCCGGAGCACGAGCTGCGTCGCGATCGGATCGATCGACGAGATGAGCGAGCCGTACAGCATCGCTTCAGCGGGGGTGAACGCCGTCAGCAGCCAGCCCGTCTGGCCCAGCCAGTAGATTATTGCGCCAGTCAAGCATGACGCCGCGACTGTGCCGACGACACCGAGCAGGAAGATATCCCAGAAGTTGGCGAAGAAGCCGCGGTGCTGGGTGTTGAAGCCTGCTTCGAGGATGATTGGTGGCAGCAACCCAAAGAAGAGGATCTCCGGATCGAGGCCAATGTCGGACGCGCGCTGGTAGTTGAGAGAGGTGATAATGCGTTGTTAGCACTAGGCAGCTGGAGTCAAAAGCGCGAGGGTACTCTTTGCTCACGTCTTTCGAGATCCTCGACAGCGCGAGGCCAAACTGTGAAAGCAGCACACAAAGTGAGTCGAACACGCGTGAGAAGGCGAGCGATTGAATACCCCCAGCGTGCCACACACAGACTCACTCCAACGCCGAGCAGAATCGCCCACGCGGCAGTCGACAGGAACGGTGCGCTCCTCTGGCGGCCGATGCGGTACGCGATGTTCACAATCAGCAGCTCCAGCAACGCGCACGCGAGCAGCTCTCCGCTGGTCCACTGCTGGCGCTTTAGTTCGTTCATTGGCGCTCTCGCTTGCTCGGTGCCTTTGCAGTCACGAAATGCTTGGATGGGAGATCATCTTCAGGAAGTGGTTCACTCTTGAAGGCACTGAAGAGCGAACTCCTTTCCATGGAGGCAGCCATCACTTGAGATCCAGCCGTTGGTGGGACAAACGTCACGTCACATTTTCTCAGAGGGACCCGCCTCACGGACGAGGGGCTGAGCGGCATCCGTTGGCATGCTGTCGTGCCATTTGAGAAATCAAACGATTTCTCTCTCTCTCTCTTGCTCTTTATCGCAGGTTGCTACCACCCTCTCGTCGCTACCGCCTTCTGGAATCAATCGCCGCCACGCGTGCTTGCTTATTTCCCTCGAAGGATGACGTGTTTGGCAACAGCGCACTTCAATCTGGTTTCGACGTCGAGCAGAATCGCCCACGCGGCAGTCGATGTGGCATGCAATGTGCACGATCAGGAGCTCCAGCAGCGCGCAGACCAGAAGCTGCTGACGCGTCAGGTCGTCTATGGCCGTCCGTCCGTTGGAGCTCACAATCGCCAAATGCTGGAATGAGTGGAGCTCACACTTTCGCTCACACTTTCGCTCACACTTTCGCTCACACTTTCGCTCACACTTTCGCTCACACTTTCGTCCAGATTATTTGGATCGCACCGTTGCGATCAAGCCATATCACCTTTTCCCCCTGGAATGATCCACCTCAGGGACGAGGGAGGGAGCCCTAACTGGCATTAAGCAATCTGACCACATAGGCATCAAGCAGCATGGCGCCCACCGAGATAGAGAAAGAGCAGCAGTGGACTGGACGCCACCTCCTGATCTCAGCGCTCATCCAGCTGATGCTTGTGCACATCGCGTACCGCATCGATCGCAGCAAGTCGGTCCCGTACCTGTCCACTGCGTCATGGGCGATCGTGTTCGGCATCGCGGTACGTACTATTCGTCTTGGCTCGACTGATGTGCATTCGCTGACATCGGTGTCTCGACTGTATGTCATGTGCTGTCAACTGTTGGATGGACAGTTTGGCGCGCTGCTGTCGTTCATGTCCAAGAAGCGGGCGAACGGCATGGGGCTCGACCCGCAGATCCTGTTCTTTGCGCTGCTGCCACCGATTATCCTCGAGGCAGGCTTCAACACGCAGCGCAAGGGCTTCTTCTCGAACTTTTGGTCGATCCTGCTGCTCGCGATCGTTGGCACAGTCGTCGCAACGCTCGCAACCGCTGGTGGACTGATCTGGCTCGGTCGCAACGTCGACTTTATCACCGAGCTGAAGCCAGCGGAAGCGCTGCTGTACGGCTCCTTGATCTCGGCGATCGACCCCGTGTCGACTTTGGTTGTGCTCAAGAAAAGCCACGCGCCGAGCCTCTTGTTCAACTTGCTCTTTGGCGAAAGCGTGCTCAACGACGCAGTCTCGATCGTGATCTCGGTGCTGTTCCAGCAGTCCGTGCTGCAAGAAGACGACTCGCCGCTGACGTGGCAATCTGCAAGCGAGTTGGCTGGCGAACTCGTCGGCATCGGCGTGGGGTCCGTGGCGCTCTCGGCGACGATCTGCTTGGCTTCTGCGTTCATCCTCAAGGTACTACACCTGTTTGTAGCGTGTCGTGGATTCCGAGTCTTTGTTCTTTATTATCGACGCGGTGTGTTGTCTGCTGGGTTAGCACTCGGACATCGCAATGAGGCAGTACCCAACATACGAGACGTCTGTGATCTTGCTCTCGGCGTACGCGAGCTACGTCGCGGGCGAGAGCTTCCATCTCAGCGGGCTGCTCTCGGTGTTCTTCAGCGGCGTCTTCATCCGGCACTACCACATGTACAATATTTCGAAAGCGAGCGCAGCCACATTCACGCACCTGCTGTCAACGCTCGCGTTCCTGTCCGAGAACTTCCTGTACGTGTACCTCGGCGTTAGCGTGCTCGCATGTAAGTGCCTTCAATAATGCTGACGCGCTTTGTAAACGACGGCTCACTTGCTCACCTGTGTTTGTGACGATACTGCTGTCGCTGTCTGGATGGCAAGTCTCGGACCTGTTCAAGTGGGACTGGGGATTCATCGGCGCGAGCTTCGCCGTGTGCCTCGTGGCGCGCGCGCTCAACACGTTCCCGCTCTGTGCGCTCGCGAACCTCTGCCGACACCGCGACCAGCGGATCCCAATCAAGTACATGGTGGTGATCTGGTTCTCCGGACTGCGCGGCTCGATCGCGTTCGCACTCGCGCTCAACGTGCGCACGCTGGGAGGATCCGACCACGCGGGCATCATGCGAGCATCGACGCTCTTCACCGTGCTCTTCACGACCATCGTACGTACCATGCGCAGGTCGGTGCTTCACTTTGTATACGGCCGACGCATCTCACCCAGCTGTATCTCGTGCTGTACGGATCGCAGCTCTTCGGCGCGGGTACGGGACCGCTGCTGCGCCTTCTCCAGCTCCGTCAGCACACGCATCACAGCGACGAGAAAGCGTCTTTGACCGGCACCCCCGACGCGCTCAGCAGCGGCTCGCAAGGCGGGCTTGAGTACGGCAGCGTGCGCGAGCTCTGGGTGGCGCTCGACGAGCGACACCTCAAGCCGCTCTTCGGCGGCAAGCCCCGCGCGATGCCCATGGCGAGCAGCAGACGCGACGACGACGGCACCGCCGCCGCTGCATTTTGTTGATTGCGCTTTTTGATGTGTGTTGGATGGCATGACGCAAATGTGGGTGCGGAAACGCCCCATCTTTTGAGCTTCCTCTTGAACAATATGGCCTTTGGAAACAAAAGCGCGACTTCCAATCGCGTTTCAAAGGGCATCGACGCTTTCCGCCCTTAACAAAAAGTCTCTATAATCGAGTATTTCACTTGCACTTTCTCTTTTCCGATGAAACTCTAAAATGGAATCACCAAACACAGCTCCATGCAGAAAGCAATATCTGCGAGAATAGCCCGAACGAGAGAGGAAGCTGGAGGAGCGTGAGGCAGAGAGAGAGAGAGAGAGAGAGAGGAAGCCCGCATTTCCATTCCAGCGCACTTCGCCCAAGCACCATCGAGCAACAAGCGCCCGACAACACAATACCAGAAGCATGGCCGTGGACACAGCGGAGACCGCGGAGGAGCAGAAGCGCTGGACCGGCGTGGAGCTGCTCGCGTGCGCCGTGACGCAGCTGCTGCTCGTGAACGTCGCGTACCGCATCGACCGGCAGAAGAAGGCGCCGCTGCTCTCCACGTCCGCGTGGGCCATCTTCCTCGGGCTCCTGGTGCGTCTATGTGTCTCGATGCTGTGGCCATGTGTGAATCTCGTGCTGCGCGTGTGTGCATGCATTGCGGATGAGGTATGGATGCATCACGAATGGCAGGCACTGACAGCGTTTCGTATAATGCACATCGTGTTTCCCCTCCTTTCAGTGCGGCGGCATGCTCTCGATCATGTCCAAGACGGTAAGCGATCATGGTTGTCCCTGCGATACAACTACGCCATGTACATGTGTCACGACACTAACATGATTGCCATTTCCATTTTTGGTGGGTCGTTTAGCGCGTGGACAGTGCAGGGCTGGACCCGCAGATCCTGTTTTTCGGACTGCTGCCGCCGATCATCCTCGAGGCAGGCTTCAACACGCAGCGCAAGGGGTTCTTCTCGAACTTCCTGGCGATTCTGCTGCTCGCGATCGTCGGCACGCTCATCGCGACGTTCGCCACGGGCGGCATCCTCATCTGGCTCGGCAGCATCGGGCTCATCACGCAGCTCACGTCGGCCGAGGCTTTCCTCTACGGCTCGCTCATCTCGGCGATCGACCCGGTCGCAACGCTGCTCGTGTTCAAGAAATCGAACGCACCACCGCTTCTCTTCAACCTCGTATTTGGGGAGAGCGTGCTCAACGACGCCGTGGCGATTGTGATCTTCACGCTCTTCAAGGAGTTCGTCGAGGGCGGTAACGAGGAAGTGAACTTTGAGACCGCGACATCGATGGTACTCCAGTTCACCGGCATTGGCGTCGGCTCGGTCGCGCTTGCGGGCGTGATCTGCTACTCGTCGGCGTACATGTTGCGCCACTCGGACGCCGCGCTCAAGGAGCACCCGACGTACGAGATCTCGATCATCTTGCTCTCGTCGTACGCGAGCTACGTGACCGCGGAGCTGTGCGACCTGAGCGGCCTGCTCGCCGTGTTCTTCAGCGGCGTCTTCATCCGCCACTATCACATGTACAACATCTCCAAGGCGAGCTCGTTCGCGTTCAAGCACCTGCTCTCGACGCTCGCGTTCCTGTCCGAGAACTTCATCTACCTGTACCTGGGCATCAGCGTGTTCGCGTTCCGGGACTCGCTGCTCTGGGACTGGGGGTTCATCTTCGCGACCATCGCGGCATGCCTACTCGCGCGCGCGCTCAACACGTTCCCGCTGTGCTCGCTCGCGAACCTCGGCCGCAGCGCGCGGCGCAAGATCCCGTTCTCCTACATGCTCGTGATCTGGTTCTCGGGCTTGCGCGGCGCCATCGCGTTCGCGCTCGTGCTCAACGTGGAGACGGCGGACCCGACCCACGCCGCCATCCTCAAGAGCGCCACGCTCTTCACCGTACTCTTCACGACCGTGTTCTTCGGCATGGGCACGAGTCCGCTGCTCGCGTCGCTCAACCTGAGCGGCAGTAAAGCCGACGGCCATGGCGAGGGTGCTGCCGACGAGCCCGAGTCAATCCCAGCGAGCAACAACGACAAGCACCTGCTGCAGAGCGTCAACTCGCTCTCGCACATCTCGGACGAGCAGCAGTACTTGCTCAGCCGGAGCACGAAGAACGACTCGCCTCCGGGCAGCCAGAGCGTGCATGACATGTGGGTCGAAGTGGACGAGAAGTACCTCAAGCCGCTGTTCGGCGGCAACCCGCGGCTGTTGCGCAACGACTCGACCATGTCGGACGGCGTCGGCGTCGCCACCACTTACCAAGAGGTCGAGTAGCAAAGGGTCCGAAGAGAGGTTCGCTAGTCAGTCAGTCAGTCCAGGTTTGAAGAATATATATGCACATGTGTGTGGCCTATCAACGTGCTCGCTGGGTCCAAGGGGCGTTATTTTATTCGCAGGTGGTGGGCAAGGCGATCGACAGAAATAGCGGTCCTCAGGCGCAAAGGTGAGCATGTGTGTTTCGTGTGTCTGGTTGTCGTGATTCATCTGGTTCCTCTGAGAGTGATCAAAGAGCCCTCACACACAGTCAACCAGACGCCAGACAGAGACCGCGCACCACCACAGTCACCAAGCCGCTCGCTGTCCTGGGGGTTAGACTCAAGACGACGACATGGCGGCGCCATCGCCAGCGCAGGACGAGAAGAGCGCCATGAACTTCGTGGACGACGCCATCGACTTGGACTGTCTCGACTGGGGCGGCAGCAGCGGACCCCCGACATCCATACTGCAAGCTCCAGCGGCAGCGACGTCGTCACCAGGATCACCCCCGCTATCAAGCTCATCTCCGTCCAAGCAGGCGCCATCGCTACGCGCCAATAACTACAGAGCCTTCCAGTCGTCCGGTTCACTGGCACCGGGCTCGCTAGTCCCAGGATCGAGCTCAGGGTCACCATCGAGCCGCAAGCTGCCTGAGATCGCTCTCGACCTCTCGTCGTCTTTACCGTCAGGGAGCTCTCCACCGACTGGTATGTCGTCAAGCAGTGGACACTTTGGAGTGAGCGGCGGCGTCTCGCTCCCGTCTCCTTCGTCGTCGTCGTCCTCCCATCAGTCCGAGCCAAAGAAGAAGCCGTTCCTCATGGCGTCACTAGCGATCGGATTGAACGAAGTCATTCCAGGAAACGACGAAGAAGACGATAACGACGACGACCAAGGCCCAATCCAGCCCAATGCCAGTCCCGGGCGCTCGCCAAAGAAGTTCCAGCTAGGGCTATCGCAGAAATCACCCACGTACGCGCTCGCACCGTCGCCAAAGAACGGTGGTACTCCAACAGGAGGCAACGGCAGCAAACTGATGCCCATCAGCCTGGGAGGCGGTTCTGGTGGCTCGGGGGGTGGTGGTGGGAACTCGCATGCGATGCTGAAATTCGACCCGATCATGGGCGGAGGCGGTGGTAGCAGCAGAAATCTCGACCTGGAAGCCGGCGCCAAGTCGCAGCACGCGGATCCCCCCTGCAGCTACCGGAAGACGATCGCGAGCCGCTCACCGCTACGAGACCGCTCAATCCTTGAGAATGTCAGCGACAGCAGCGACTTCATGGCGGGGGCGTCACCAAAGTCCAGTGCGTCGTCATTCTCCAGCTCGTTGCCGTCCAAGTTGGATCCTCTCGAGACAGAGAGCATCCGAGGCTCGACACTCGCCTCCAGCAGTGGAACATCGTCATCCGCGTTTCCCAGCGAGCGCAAGTCCATGAAGCTGCCGAGTTCCTCATCGTCACCATTGCAACACTCTCCAGAGAAAGCACAGCAGTCTGAGCAGAAACAGTCGGACAGCAAGACAACGACCACCGCGTCACCTGACAAGCCGCCAGCTGCGCAGCCCAAGTTCCGGAACCTGTTTAAGAAGAACCCCACGACCACCGGTGGTGCACTGGAGGACAAGAGCCAAAAGGGGACTCCAGCTCAGGACGACGACATTGATCTGCTGGGCGACGCGCACCATTCGTCCATGGCCCAGGGTCCCGTACCCGCGCTCACGCCCATGGACGAGTTCAACTACCTCTCGTTCTCGCCTCGATCTGGGGGCAAGCAGACGGCTCGAGACCTGCCCAGCTTATCCTTGTCCTCCGATGCAAAGGACAGCGGTGCCAGTGGTGGTAATAGTGCCAAGCAGCAGGCAGCGCCACCAGCAGCGACACCGTCGCCAAAGAAGACCAAGAAGCTCAAGGACAAGCAACCGCAACAGGAGACAGAGCAAGCCAAGTAGCTTAGTCAGCATCGCATCACATCGCCCGTTCGCTAGTCATTAAATAGCGACGAATAGAAGAACTGCGAGCTGCCGATCTGGACTTCCTGCGCGTGCTGGTACAGGCGGCGCTTCAAGTGGCGGCGCACGAGGTTCGTCGGGTCCTGCCGCATGTGCTCCCACGCAGCCTCGTCCTCCTGGAACCGGTCGCGGTGCTGCGCCAGCGCCTTCATGTGCTTGTCGGCGTGTTGTCGGATCTCGGCGCAGCGCACGAGCAGGTCGTGCGAGTTCACACCAGGGAGCGCGTCCTGCGCAGCCCTCTCGACGGTCTCAATGGTGCGGAAGCGGCTAACCTCGGGTGGTTTCGCTAAATCGACACCTTCAGGAGCTGTTGACGGTGGTGACCGGAGCTTGGCTGTAGCCTTCTTGGAGGTACAAGCCGTCGGATGCTGGTGCTTAGCGGTGCTGTGGTCGGTCTCGGGAAGTTGCTGCTGTCGTTGACTTTGCTGCTCCACTTCGATGGCTTTCCAGTTGCGCCGCTGCCACGGGGACTCGGACGTGTTGTTGACTTTGCGCACGAGCTCGTCGATCTGCGACTTATCGTGCGGCGTGTAGCTCCTCGCATTGATCAGATGCAGACGATACTTGTGCGCAGTCTGCTCTTGCGTGACGCGCTCCTCCTCGATCACCTTCTCGTCGGCGTCGATGAGCAGCTGCAACATGCGCTTCTGCTGCTTGGGGTCCAGGAGCGTGTTCGCCAGGTCCACGGCGTTGCGGAGCTTGAGTTTGCTCAACGAATCCTCGATCGTTGTCTCTACACCCGCTGCTGCTGTTGATGCTGAGGCAGTAGAATGAAGAGCTACGGATGAATGGTGGTGGTGATGGCTCGCCGTTGCGGCTGCTTGGGCGCTCAGCATCTGCTTGTTGCGCTGCTTTTGCAGCACGTGCTCGCTCTGGTAGTAATCTCCCACGGCTTTCGGGTTGTTGTGGACCACCAGTTTCCATAAGTACAGCGAATAACACAATGTCAGACGGCCCATGAAGTATCAGAGCTACCAGGTGAAGTTGTGCAAAGCGTACCTGCTTGGATATGGAGCGAGTCGACGGACAGGTGCTTCTCCTGGAACGCCAGGATTTTCTACAGCAGTCCAAAGTCGAAATCACAATGTTAGCTTGTCCCTGAGAACCAATTTCGAGATTGTCGGGCTGCAACATAGTACCTCGTAGGTGGCGTGGTCGAGCTGCTTTGTGAACTTTGCGTTCATCGAGTCGACGAGCGTGGACGCTGCGGAGCACGTCGGCAGACTCGGCGTCGACTGCGAGCCAGCGGGTGCTCCTCGCAAGTACTGTCCTCCTGATGAGGACAGAATGTCTCTGTGGTCGTGGTGGTGGTTCTGCTGACTTAGCAGGTCGACAGCGCGCACGGTGAGTCTCCGCGAGCGCTCGGCCTGCGCGACGCAGTCGAGGAACACGCTCGAGTCGAAGAAGTGGTCGCCGCGCTCGATCGTCGAGCCGATCTGCTTGCTCTTGAAGCGCACGTACTGCCGCTCCTCGCTGTTGAGCGTATCGAACGTGCTGATCGGGTAGTTCCAGGGCTCGAGCACCTCTTCCTCTTCGTCGTCCTCATCGTCCTCATCGTCTGCGTCATGGCGATGCCTGCCTCCTCGGGATACCGGCTTGGTGAATACCTCCGGGTTCCCTGTTGAACGCTGCCACTGTGCAGTGGAGACAATGGACGAAGATCGCAACACGCTCGCCGACGGCTGAAAGAGGCGGTGGATGATCGTCTGCTCCTCGGTCTTCTCATCGTCACCCTCGTTTACCCCGGTGTGTGAGGGAACCGAGCCTATTGAGTCATTCGTTGTAGACTTAGCAGTGTCGCGTTGTGCCTCGTCCTCCAGCGAGACCTCGTCGCCGTTCTCCGCGTCGATCTGGATTTTCTGGATCACACGTGCCATGGGGATGCCAGCAGACCGCGCCTCGTTCCTGAGCTGCTCACATATTGTTCAAAACCACATATTCCCGACAATGTTGACATTGTCAGTGATGCGATCATCGACGATTTTCGAAATTGGTTGTGAGGCAGTCGGCCCTTAAGTCACCATTTGCTTGACGGTCATGCGGCTGCCGTCAAAGCGCCGAGTGGCTTCTTTATCCGATCGAGCGGCTTTCCCAGTCTCTCCAACCTGCGGTCGTCCTGTTTGCTTGGAGCTCTTCGTTCGTCCCCTGCTATTGCTGCCGATCTGATGCTTCGTCTGGGCTGCCAGTGGCCTAAAGTACTCGATCGTGTGGCCGCACTCGACCTCGACATCTTTGATCTCCGAGTCCGTGATCCACTCACCGTTGAGCCGCATGAGCAGCGGGAACCCGCGCTTGCGAGGCAGCTTCTTTCGATACGCCATCGTGTGCGGCGATCGCAGCCTCTCGCCACCGCCATTAGAGTCGCTGTGGAACTTGAGCTGCTCATCCTTGTGCGCCATGGTGAGCAAGCCCTCATCGCAGCCCGGCTGACTAAAGAGCGCTTCGAGCAGGTACACGCGGTTGTTCTGCAGCCGCAGTGGGTTGCGCTGCAGGTCGAGCTCGCGCAGCCGCGGGGACTCGGAGAGCGCCAAAACATCCTCGAGCACGTACAGTAGGTTGTCCTGGAGCAGCAGCACCTCGAGACGCAGCATCTCGGCGGCCACGAACGCACCAGGGAAGCGTGTGATCTGGTTCATGGACAGGTCCACGCGCACGAGGTTCTTAAGTGTGAGCAGATCGGAAGGCACAGCCGCGAGCCGCTGGCCGCGGAACGCCGCGCTCTCCTCCTGCTCCAGCAGCCCGTGGCTCGCGGTCTTGGACGACGCGCGGCGCACGCCATTAGCAGCCGAGGTCACCATGAATGAGCTCAGAGATGTCTGACACCTGGCATTCCGAGCAATGAGGTCCGCGTTCAGACTTGTTGGGACTTCACGTGCGACGAGGATATAAATAAGTACACGCCACAGTTGCACGAGGCTAACATTGCGCACGGCTCGCCGGCCTGTGTGTGGTTGAGCGTCGCTTGGTGAGCTGTGGTTGCGCCATTCGGTACCGTCCGTCTGCTGTTGTTGAGAGCACGATGGCGTCGTCGTTGCTGGACGAGCTCCCGTGTCTGCTGGACGAGGCCGACGAGCTCATGGCGCGCCTCGCGCTCTACATCAAGCTGCTGCCCACAAAGTCGGCACCTCGCCAGAGCTCTTCCGATACGCCAGCTCCTAGTTCAGCGGACGACTCAACCGCAGACGATCAACTGAGCGTGGCGGTGATCCGCGCGAGCCTGAGCTCGAGCGAGACCGAGAGCGCGCTCAAGTTCTTCGCCAAGCAGTTCCTCACGTCGCAGCCCGTGCCCATCGAGAAAGTGCTCTCCCAGCTGCCCGCACCGCGCACACTGGACGCACCAGAACCCCTTCAGTTCGTGGCCAAGCGTGTGTTCCACCTCATGAAGCGCGTGCACCACTGGCAGCGCGCTGCCTGGGGGATCGTGACCCAGTTCTTCGCCGAGGCGGCGTACCTGACGTTCGCCAAGCACCGGCTGCTCACAGCACTGCTGCTCAACACGCTGGTCAAGTACGTCAAGGTGCATTTACTGTGGACCTCCTGCCCAAGCATCGCGAGTCTGTTGGCCGTCCACACGTTCGTCCAGTACTCCAACACTCTGCCAACTCTCAAGCCTGGAGCCCCAGGTCCAGGTCAAGGCCCGCCAGTGGACCCGAGTACCTCGATGTACTCGCCGCTGGACCGCGTGGACCACCATTTACGCGAATACGTGCTTTGCTTCGGCTCGAGCCCGCTGCTGCGGATCCAGCAGGACTTCCAGCAGCACCCGGACGGTGGCGAGATCGCGCGCAACTTGACGGCATTGGCACTCTCGTGCTTTGAGAGCTTCGTCGGCTGCCACGACCTCGAGCAGCTGCGCAACCAGGGAGCGTTTGACATTGAGACGCTCTTCCACGGCAGCTACGTGCCACTCCCAGTGTACGAGGATCTGTTATTTAGCCACGAGCAGGAGGAGTGGGTGCTCTGCGTCGCGCTCTGTGTGCCACAGCAACTTCGGACGGTGTCGACTTTGGCTTCGTCGGCATCCCACAATGGTGTGCAGCTCTGGGACTTTGTGCAGGTGATCGCCCAGGACCGCCTCGTGCTGTCCGTGTTCCGAGACGTCGCTGTCAACCTGCACACGCTGCTCTACCAGCAGATCGCGTCCATGGCCTCGATGAGCTCTTCGTCATCATCATCGGCTTCGTCATCGGCTTCATCATCGTCCACATCAGGCGGACAGGTGCCACTTAAGAAGCTCATGAGCGCACTAAGTAAGCAGGCTCTGCGCACCTGTGCCGAGCAGCACGCCCAGCGCGCACAGTTCACGACCTGGCTGCTGCAGAGCGCCACCCATCTGCTCACAGTGCGTGGAGCGCTCGTGGCCCCACTGTTTGCAGTTCTTCTAGGTGCCTGCCGTCTTGCGCGCAATGAGATTGAGTGGCTCCTGTGCCACGAAGACCAGCCGCAGTCACTCCTGCTGCCAGCGCACGTCAAGGCCAAGCACCTGCAGCGCGCACAGAGGTCGTTCACTGGCAACGCGGGAATTTGCGGACAGCTCTTGGCGCTGATCCACAATCTACGAGCGCTCATGAAGCAGAATTTACACTTCGTGCGAGGCTACTATGAGGAGTTCCTGAGCTGCGGCGACGCCGACGTGATCGCACACGAGATCCAGGAACTCCTCAACAGTGGTGACGACCAGCACCAGGTCAGCGGAGGTGTCGCCTTATTAGGTAGCTCTATGGCTCAGCCATTGCATCTGGACGCCCGTGTCCAGCAGATCCTGAGCAGCTTCGCAGCCAAAGAGCGCTATCAAGCGGGGAATGTGAATAGTGGTGAGCCCAGCAGCAACAGCAACCGTGTGAAGGCTTCGTCGTACCTGTGGCGCCGCGAGTGGCGGCAGCTGAGCGTCGTGCTGCTCACGAACGAAACCGCGTCGTCCAAGCGCCTGCCCGACTCACTGCTTAGCCTCATGGAGCGCGCGTGTCGACACACAAAGTACGTCGAGAGCGCCGCAAATTTGCTCGGCCACCACGCGCAGCTCTCCAAGTGGTGCTGGCGCCCCGGTCTCTTTGAGAAGCTGTATCAACAGCTATTGCTTCAAAGTCACCACTCAAGCCCGAATGGAGCGATGCAGGCAATCGCCATGCTGGAGATCGTCGACGCCACGATCTCGGGCGACTACGCGCTCGACGAGATCGTCGAGGAGACCGAGGCGCAGGAGCAATTGCTTCGGCTCCAGGAGCTCTACCGGCGCATGGAACAGGCGCTTGGAGTTCAACTGGAGCGCGCGATCGACTCGGTCGTATCGGCTGAGGCTGCCCTGCATTCTACTGAGGCTCAGCAAGCAGGCGACCTTCAGGGCAGTAAGGTTGACAAATCGCAGCACCATCACGAGGCTCAGATCGCGTCATCGCAGGCGTCCAACAGCCTCAAGAGCTCCGAGTCGCGACTCCCGTCGGCGATCTCGAGCATGCGGAGTTCTGGGAGAGTGACAGCCAAGGCGCGGTTTGCCAGCCAGGCGTCGAACACACTGGCGTCATCTTGTGGTCCGCTGGGCTCGCTGGTCAAGGCTGAGGAGGCGCTGTGTAAGCTGGCGAGTGCGATCTTCAAGTCGCGCCTGGCAAGTAGTGCCGAGGCCAACAATGTCAGCAAACTGGGGAGTCTCGTCGAGCGCCACGTGCGCGTTTGCTTCACGCGCTTCCTGCGCGGGCTGGTCGACTTAGCCGATGCCACCAGCAGCAGCAGCTCACGAACCCCAGCGTGTAAGCTGCGCTGCAGCCTCGAGCACGCGAGCTTTGAGCTCCAGCGCTACGTCACGTGCGTCCAGCGGCTCTTCCGCAACGCTACCTTCGTTGACTTAAGGCAAGTGGTTATGCACACGCTGGCGTCCGAGAGTCAGCCACCAGAGCGTGTCGAGGCTCACCACCAGTGGAACCTGCTCGAGCGGCTCGCGTGGCTCTACAGATCCATGCTGCAGCTCAAGTGCGCACCACTGGCGTCAGCAGCTAAGCTGATCGCGTCGAGACGCGAGCAGAGCTTCGTCAGCTTCCAACTAAGCGCTCAGACCAGCAGAGAGAACGCAGTGCCGCAGTTTGCGCGTCTCGAGGCGCTCCAGAGCCTTCGAGAGATCATCGGCGCCAGTGGGATCCACGCTCTCGGGGCCTCAATCATGAGCTGCGTATGCTCTCAGGTGCAGGCGCTTGGGCTCGCGCTCGAGCACGACCGGATCGCTCTCATCCGGTTCGACAAGAGCATCGATGCGCCGTACAGCGAGCTCGCGATGGCGGTCAAGCAGATGGCGCGCCTTGATGAGATCGTGATGCACCTGGTGCAGATTGGCCTCCACCTGTTCTTCGCAGAGCTCTTGCAGCAAGTTGAGCCGTCGTTTTCAATTGTAAGCGGCCGGCAAAGGCAGCAGCAGATGCTCAATCGCGAGAGCGATCCCCCGCAGTGTTGTGTCTGGCGCCTGCTGCCCGTCGCGTTCGCCGCGAGCTTCCACTCGGAGCTCTGGCGCCGCACAAAGTACCTAGAGGCGTTGGACGCCACCGACACGAACGCGCACATGAGCTGCACAGCTCTACTGTACTTGCTGCAGCTCGTCGGACATTACAACGCGCCGCTCAAGCCGGCGAGCCCTGCTCGTGACGACGAAGAGCTACCGCAACATGCAGAGGAGCCGGGCAGCGAACTCCGCCATGAGCACCAGCAGCGGGAGCTGCTCCGGTGCGTCGTGCGGCTCAGCAGCCAGGCGGTGCTCGGTCTGCGCGCGGCCGCGAAGGAGCTGCCGTCGCCGGCGATGCTCGCGGCCGTGCGCATGTTCGCGGAGCTGGCGGCTGTTCCGGGGAGGCCGCACGAAGAAGAAGAAAAAGAAGAAGAAGATGGGGGCGACCGAGCGACGAAGCGCCTCCTGGAGCTGGGCATCCTGGACGAGTGTCTCCCGGACATTGTCTTCCGGGTGGCGACGCTGTCGTGAAACGGCCGAAGTCCGAATTGAATTCGCAAGTGCATCCCCATCTGATTCCTCGAACAATCGACGGTTTTTCGAAGGTTGCCCTTGAAGAGTAGGTACCGGTGAGCCGTATTCTTGACCTCGCGTCCTGGATCGGCGTCTTGTCTTGTCTTGTCTTGGAACGAGTTACCGGGTAAGAAAATGGCCCTCTTTCCTGAAAGCAGCCCCCACGCATCCCCGACGTTAGAACGAGAGGCCTGCACGCTCCCGCTGACGAGGTCCGTCCGTGCGTGCTGCTGGGACATTGCGACCATGGATGGATGCACAATATGCGAGGCCTCCGAGCAACGCGCGGCATGAGTATAGAGTGGGGTGGGGGGAAAGCACGCTCTCTTGGTGCTGTTCCCTCGGAAGATCCCTCGGAGCCCAGAGGGAGTCAAAATAGCGGAGGGAGCCACCAGCTCTGGAGCCGGGGGGGGCGCGCAAGCACGACGTGCGCGGCACGAGCTGTGGCTGTTTAACATCGTGCTGTCTGTCTTCCCTTTGAGGCGGTCGCGAAGCTTTTTTGGACAATGCGCGGGGGATGCTGAATGTTGTCGCGGGAACCAGTGTGTGTGTGCTCTCGGAGGGTTTTGCACGAGGATTGTGGCTCCCGGATCGAAAACAAGATACTAACTTGAAACAAAACGCTGAGCCTCCGACCATTTCCGCTGACACCAGCTTCTTCCTTCTCGTCCACAAAACACACGCGCACACAGAAAACACAAGCGAGACATGAGGGAGCTCTGTTTTTCAAAGAGAAAAAAACAAATCCCTCGAGACAGCGCAAATGGCGGATTGCGCCATGACGCGCGGATTACAGAGCAGCGGGACGTTTGATGGTCTCGGTTCCGTTGCGCTTACCCCTCTGTCGTTGAAGCGGTCCACTGCTGACCGTGGTGAGCTGACTAGGTTCGCACACAAATAACTCCGTTTCGAAGTTGGCATCTGCATGCTGTTTGCTCGGATCGGCGATGCGGACAGTACCGCCATTCTCGCGCGAAAGCAACCCGACGGACTGCGGTTGTCCAGATAAATTGGAAACTCCTCCCGCCGCTCGCGCCAGCAGCTTCGACAAAATCGGCCAGCAGCTTTTCTCTTAAAGTTCGCACAAGGTACGCGGAACCTCGTGCTCAAAACGGCCGAGCCACGATTCACGATTGCACAGCATGTCTCATTTTGATTGAAGCGGTCCACGGCCACGAGCAAGCATTCCGAGCGGTCGATTGTCCGCGCGGCCCTCGGCTGATCGATCTGGCTTTGGCTGGCTGGCTGGCTCGCCGCCCCATGCGTCATGACCTTCATACGCGGCGGTGGTGGCGCCACCAGCACGCTTCTTCGCCGGCGCCTCTGTACCGTAGAATCTGCGGACACTTCTGCCGCAGTTGCGTCCGTTGGCCGGCCATACCACAGTCCCGCCGCAATCGCCGCGGAAGGCCGCCCGAGATTTGCTTGCCTGCCGTGTTTTGTTGATTGGTCCCCGTGTTCGCCTGTCGTCCGCTGGCTGGCCGATCGATGAGTCCTCTGGGGCCAGCTTCACCAAACACTGGCGCAACACGTAGCAAGATCCGTGAACAAGGAATGCGGTTGCTGGATTGGATTCATAGGATTCGATTTTACTACAGGGCTCTACTTCAATGGCCCGAATACTGGTACAAGTTCATCTAATTACTGGGAGGCTTGCTTGCTTAATTTACGCGCACGCGCTTGCTGCGGCGCTGCTCTTCGTCGCGCTCGTACGGACTGCTGCTGCTGGCGCCGAAGACCTCGTCGACCGTCCGCACGCGGCCTGCTGCGGACACCACGGCTTCTTCTTCGGCCCCTCCTGCTGCTTGTGCGGACGCGGCGCTGTCCACCGCGCTCTTGTCGAGCGCCACCACGTCGGTGAAGCTGTCGCCGTTCGAGTGCATCATGAGCGCGTTCAGCACGCACGGGTACTGGCTGCGCTTGGTCTGCGACGCGATCTGACTCAGCGTCACGTTCACCACCGCGTGCACGGTCTCCTTGCCCACGCACGTGCTCAAAATCTCCTCCTTCGCCAGGAACCGGTGCTCCTGCTTCAGCAGCAGCGCCGAGTTCAGCGTCTTGACCGCGTAGCTGCCGGAGAACGCCTTGCGGAACTGGAATCGGCACGTCGGGCACGTGCTGCGCAGCTTGAGCCACGACTCGATGCAGCTGTGGTGGAAGCAGTGGCCGCACGGGAGCTGCACGGCGTCGCTCGCCTCGAGCGCGAGGTCGCTCATGCACACGACGCAGGGCGAGAGCGCGGACGGACAGCTTGTCGGCGAGGCTGCGGCTGCGGGCTTCCACGTCGCGAGGCTGTCGACCACGGACTTGTCGGCGGGCGCGGCGTTCTTGAGGTGCGGCGAGATGTAGCGCACCATGAAGCGCACCCACGCGGGCGTGCGGAACATCTGCAGCACGTCGCGGATCAGCGCGCCGTCGGGCGCCACGTACTGCACTTCGACGCGGACCGTGATGTCCATCGTTGGAATTGGAGGAGGAGGAGTGCTCGCTGCTTGCTGCTTGCTGCTTGCGGGTTTCTTTCTTTCTTTCTTTCTCTCTCTCTCTTCTGGGCTCACTTGGCTCCCAACTGTCAAGAACGGAAATGAGGAGCTCGTTGGCTCGGCTGTTCCACCCACAGTCAAGACCCGCCCGCACACAGCCCAGCATTGCTCAGCCAAAAGCGGCAAAGGAAAGGTGGCGGCGTGGACCACACAAAGGACTCCTCAAAAGCTGTTTGTCGCTGTTCCCTCGCAAGTCGCTCGCTGGACCGCGCGCGCTTCGATCGATCGATTGCTTTTCTCAGCTGGTGTGTGGGAGCGTCGTTGTAATTACCCTTCAGACTTGATCGCATGAAACGCAACTCAGCTTATGCGTTGCTTGCCAAAGCAGCCTTCTATAAAGAATATACTCGAGCTAAGTTCCTATGTACGCGCGCTCGCTAATCCCACACTCAATGCAAGATGCAAACCTTCCCCATGTTCCAGAAAAAGGGCGGCAAAGCCAACGCTCTGACTCTTCCATTTCGATTTCAGTCCCCCCTTTGCTTTGCCTCTTTGAGCAAAAACGAGTTGAAGTTCGTCGCTGGCTCGTGGTCGCGGCGTACTGTAGATTGGCTGCGAAAACTATTTCACGAAACCTCGTTCGGCCACGTCAGCTTGCCGCTTTGAAAACAACATTGCATCACGCAGGCGGAAATGCATTCATCGCTTTCTCGGCGCCGCCCTCACGCAAGGACCGGTGGTTACATGCGCCGGCCACATGGCTCTCGCCGCACGCAGGCCGCCAAAAAGCACTGCTTGCGTGTCGCGCAGGGTTCAGCACGGAGGGGATCCTCGGCCGGTGGTGGCTCGCTCGCTTGGCTCAGCCAAAAGCCAGCCATCCGCGGACGGACGGACGGCTTCGGTGCCGCAAGCTCCAAACGCTCTCTGGACTGACAGAGAGTCGCAAGCCACGGCCACAAAATGTCCAGATAAAACGACACACCATTCGTGGGTGAAAGACAGCACCCCAAAATCCGGCCACCTTTTTCTCCGACTTTTTTGTGTGGTGTATGACATGCTGAAAATCCACCCACCATTTCTCTGCTTTGTTGCTGTTGTTGTCTCTTAACCAACCCTCGTGGTCGACAAGGACGGACATGCCAACCAAGGACAACCGACCTGCGGTGTTGTTGGTTTACGGCTCGCTCGCGTTGCCTGCGGCCCCGGAGGTAATCAAGTCGCGTGGGGGACTCCCGTTGCGATTGCAGTGAGCAAGATTCGCAGCCTGTCGATCGAAAAGTGCTGTCACCAGAGAGTCAAGCAAGAAGAGATGCAGCATTTTGCTGTGTCCTCACTCCGACCGGCCCGTTGTGTGGTGCCGCTTCCGACCACCGTGTGGGCTGACAGAAGCGCGCTGCGCTCTCTCTCTCTCTGTCCGTGACCGCGCTTTTTCAAATCGCAAATCTCCTCTCTCGCCTTTTCAGAGTCCCAAAATTCGAGGATGGCGCCGAGGATTTGCTTCTCATCAAGCGATCAAACGCACAAAATGACCAAATGCGTGAGAGGTGGCCCATTGCTCTCAATCTCTTGCAGCCACCATCCTGTTGGCCGCGCCGCTTGTGGCGGGCCGTCCGCATCCACAACTTGGCTCGACTCTTGAGGAGGAGAAGCGAGTGAAGTCTGAAGCAAGAGAGACAGACAGCGCGCGCACGCACGGAGAGAGATCTCCTTCCAGTTGAGTCACAGTCAGCCAAATTAAGAGCAGCTCCGCGCCTCTTCGTGGCTGTTGTCACCAGGAGAAAGCGTTACAGTTTCACATGTTGCTCCTTGCTCAATCGAGGAGATCAGCCCCACGCGCACCCACACAGTTGCACGCAGGAGCGAATTGTTGTTGCGTGTTGCTGTGCGCTTGTTTGGTTGCTGCTGTTGTTGCTCGTTGGTGGCGGCGCTCGCCTCATCGCAACACGCTGCTGCTGCTGCTGTCGCCGGTTGACCGCTCCAAGCAGCTCGCTCGCCGCACGAGACTTTCCTCGATTTGTTCTTTTTAGAACGGCAGCGTGGCGTCATGCTGCTCTCGCTTGCGCCATTCGGTGGCGTGCTGCGAGAAAGCGGGTTGTTGTATTTGCGTTCTCGCAAATGCAAGTCAAGCAAAAGATGGAGACACACCTGCCGTAAAGTTCGCACTCACCTGCTGTTTGACCGGACGACGCATTCACACATGCTCGTTTCTGGCTCGCCTTTGCATCTCGCCGCCGTCGCATCTCGCCGCCGTCGCAGTGTCGAGACTGTTTGTCCAGCCACTTGGCTTGTCTCTCGCTCGCCGTCCACTCTCTGGGCAGCCTTGCATCACCGGTGTCGACTGCTCGGCCCTGCTCGATGGCTGCCAATCGCGCATGTTGGCTCGGGCTCCCTCTATTAACGCGCGCTTTCGGTCCGCGTCCTGCGTTTTTTCTGGCTTCGGCTGAGCGGCACGGACTTTGGGATTGGCCGGCCGAAAGAACCGCCGCGGAGACCAAGCCTTTCTGCTGCCTCTCAACAACCATTCTGCTGAAAGCAATCAAAGCCTTGCTTGCGAGAAGCGAGCGAACAGTCGGTCCTGCGGTGCATCTTGCCTGGGATGCCGATCCCCGTTCGCTCGTTATCCGCGTCCGTGTATGAGTGCACGACACACGGGTCCAGGGCGTCGCGAGTGCACCGGCGCAGCAGTAAGATTGGCGCGCGACAACACAGGGCCACGTTGCGCCGTGCTTACATTCGTCCAGACCTTGCTGTCGCACACGCGAGCAACAACACACTTGCTGGCTTGTGCGCGCGCGGCATTGCGCTGCGTGTGTGATCGGGGCGTGTTGTGCGCATGGACCAACTGGCAAAACCGAACACAAGTTGCAAACGCGACAACAAGCAACGAGCGAACAACCGCGCCGCTGCATGTTTGCGATTGCTTCTTGGGCTCGTATTGCAAACCATTCCTTGTGCTTCAACGAATGCTGCGGGACAGCACAACCCAACAGGCGACCAGAATGTCCGGTGCGCGACTGCATCAGCGACCAAACTGGCAGCTTGCTTGAGCGCTCGCGTGCTTGTCGAGGTCGAGGGTCCGCACGCAATGGCTTTCGCGCCGGCTGCGTCGCTGTCGTGTGGATTGTTGGTGTCGGCTGCAGATTGTCACCTCCACGGCTTGTCAAGGATTTGAGTTCTTTTTGAAGAGGAGAGAGAGTTCCTTTCAAATAGCCTGCTGCACCTTTTTATTGCCCGGTGTGTGTGTATGCTCTGGGTGTTTTTTCGCGGAAAAGGATGTTCCCCCATTTCACGTGGCAGCTCAACATATACAGTCGCACAGGTTGGACAGCTTTTCATGAAGAAGATACCGGTAGTATCGGTACAGAGTCCTCTCAGACTCAAAACCACACTCACAGTCAAAAGCGCAGTTTCGGCTTTGGGATAGCAATTCAGCACGTGGACCTTTTTGGCGGACTGTCCTTGGCGTCCAATGCATATTTATATGGAATAGTGAAAGGTGCAACACTCTATTATTGCCATTAACAAAACTGCTCTCTTTGATCAAAATACACGTTCGGCTGACCAAGGATCCCGTTGTCCGCGTGCTGCACTATGCAGATGAGCACAACAGTACTGCGCAGCTTCCTCAGTCAACCAGCGAAATTGTACCGGAATGCCATCACAACACAAAACACACAGCGCCGAGAAAATGGACGCGCCGACGAGCGACGAAGGAGTAGTAGTAGATGGCTACGGCGCGCTCGCGGTCGTGGTCGTGGCCCCGCCACCCCCGCCAGTAGCAGCAGCAGTAGCAGTAGCAAGAGGAGGAGGAGGAGGAGGCCGCCGCGCCGCCACGGGCCCGCGGGCCCCGCGCCGCCTGTACCACGCCGAGCAGCTCATGGAGGAGCGCAAGCTGCCCAAGAAGAAGTACCTGGCGACGCAGCGCCTGCGCCGCGACCTCGAGCGCTCGTCGGTCGAGTCGCTCAAGCTCGACGTGAACTTTCTGCGGCAGGAGATCGTGAACCTGCGCACGGTGCGCGAGATCGTGCAGGCGCAGCGCCTGACCACGCGTGCGGACATGGCCGGCGGGCTCATGGGCAAGGTGGCGCAGTTCTACGCCACGGTCAAGCACGGCGTGGGTGGCGAGGGGCCGTCGGCGCAGCTCTCGGCAGCCGACAAGATCCGCTTTCTGCGCGGGATCATGCACGAAGACCTGCACTTTGGCCCCTCGACCCATGGGATCGACAAGTTCATCCAGCAGTGCGCGGGCTACACGCTCTTCTACTCGCGGCTCTGCATCGAAGCCCCCAAGTTGCGCGAGGTGCAGTCGCCCGACGCGATCCCGATCATCGTGGCCACGGCCCAGCTGCGCGTGCGCATTCTACGGAAATCCCTCGAGGTCATCTTCCCGCACACGCTGTCCGACGAGGTGCTCGTGCAGGAGCTCATCGGCCAGGAGGTCTTGTACCCGTGCGAGTCGCGCTTCTTCTTTAATAGTGAGGGCAAGGTCGTGCACAACGACATCGAGGTGGACTTCGTCGCCGGATTCAACGCCGCGCTCCGGAGTCTGCGCAAGGTGACCGAGATCATGGACCGCGCGCGGCTGGACGGCGCCATCATTCTCATGGAGGACGACGAGATCGACATGGAGCGGCTCGTGGCGGGCGGTGAGGACGAGATGAAGGCGGTAGCAGTACAGGAAGATGGCCGTGCTCACGAGGTCGCGATCCAGGCCCCAGCGGTCCATAATGAGAAAGAAGCGCCCGTCGTGCCAGACCTGCCGAGCCCCGTGGTGAATCGCATGAGCATCGGCATGCTGCTCTCATAGAGTCCGCACGAGTCTGTCTTCCTGGATCGCTAGCTACTGTAGCTCGGCGGTAGTGTCAAGCCGAGCTTCCAAAGCTAGTCCATGTGGATGCAAGGCTTACCACGCGTTCATGTTGGTAGGTCCTCCCTTCTCTCTTTTTTTCTTTTATTTGTGTGTGCGTGTTGTTTTATCAACCTGAATATGAGCGAGAACTACATCACGGAGTGCGACGCTTTACCAGCGGCATACATGCGCAAGACGTAGAATCGCGACGTCAACGCGGCGCTGGACACTCTGTACATCTTCACGGCGATTGGCCGCGGTAGTTCTCACGTAGTTGCCAAGCCAATCTCACGCGCGCGCCGCTCTCTGTTGTGGAAAAGCGCGTGAGAGGGTGTGGAGGAGCACCCTATCCTTCAAGATTGTGCAACAGGGTTATGCAGCAGGAGTAATAAATATGGTGAAGCTGGATGACGGGGATACGCGTCCAAAGCCTGGAGACACCACTATGAGCCTTTACTTTGGCAGCAGTGGGTCCCGCTGCGGGTCTCTGAGCTGCTTCTTAGTCCTCATATCCTCCTCCTTAAGCAGCTGGGACCTCTCGACCGCACGCGTCGCAGCCTCTCGCCAGTCGGCGCGGAAGAACGCGACGTAGAAGCCGATGGCTGACGTCACCGAGTAGCCGCAGATCATGCCGAGCCAGATGCCCAGTAGGTTGGG
>JAASFQ010000238.1:0-33144 GCA_023333845.1 Globisporangium polare | reverse complement strand
CTCCGACGACCGCATCGGCAGCCTGATCGTCAACATCATGAACTTCTTGCCAACGTTTTCGACCGGTTTCTTCGCCAACCGCTTCGGCTACCGACCCATCATCCTCTTCGGTTTCCTGGGCATGCTGACAAGCGCAGTGGGCATCACGATCGCGTTCCTCTCTGGCGTGGCAGAGCTCTCGATCGTCTTTACGGGCACTTACGTGGCGGTGTATTCGATGAGCCTCGGTCCGCTGATCTACGTCGTGACTGCCGACCTCTTCCCAGACGCGGTGCGGGGGACAGCGGTGTCATTCTGCATCTTCTTCAACTGGATGTCGAACCTCCTCACGGGCATCACGTTCCCGTACATCGCCGTTGCGCTTGACAACCTCTCGTTCCTGCCGTTCATCGCGATCCTCGTGCTCTTCTACGTCTTCACGCTCAAGCTCGTGCCGGAGACGTCGGGCAAAACGAGCGACGAGATTCAGGCCGAGTTCCGCGCGCTGCGCGAGAAGAACTCGCCCAACAACACTGATGAGGACAGCTCGTCCAACTCGACGTAGGCTGCTATCAAACTTTTGTAGTACAAGACCACCCTCTTTCTGGGAGACCCCATGATTCGCATGTCCTCTCTGAACCGATTGAGTCAGGTACCGGCACACGAAAAAAGACATGTACCCATGAACGGAGTGACTGTACCCATCATCGACCGTGCAGCGAGATGGACTCTCGGCCGTGGTGAAGTCTTCCAAAAGAGGCACACTCGACCAGGCAACAAACTCAATCAGCGCAAGGACGCCAAGCAAACCATGCACGCAGAACGAGCGCGTGCTCCTCACTGCCGACCAGAAGACTCGTGCCATCATCTAATAGCATTCGCCCATTCTGAAGCAATGTCGTAGAAGAACTGTGTCAGCCAAACTTCCATTGCGCATAGCTCACAGTATGGTTGATTTCGCATTCATACACGTATTGACGCAAGGTTTGGGTTTCCATACACTTTTTTGCTGTTGACATTTTCCGTACACAACCTCGCAGCCGCGTGACTTATTCCTCCTCTGCCAATCGATGGCTGATCACTCTCCTGATGCTGTCAGTGAGCTCGAAATCGAAGAACGGCTCGACCGAATTGAGCTTTGCCATCTCGAGACGCTTCTCGAGCTTCATAAACTCCAATGCTGCACTCTCCCGTTCTTGCGTGTACTTGTTTTGGTTGCTTTCGCCCAATTGGTGATGCTGGATAGATAAGTGGTCGAACACGATTGCCTTCAAGTAAGAAATCTCTTTCAGGCGCTTGATATTCTGGGAGGCGGAAAACATCGCAGCACTCTGGTGAAGGAGATCAAGAGCACGGTCGGTGTTGTCGATCACGCTGCCTGCCATTGTCTGACTATTGCGAGCCAATGCGATCTTCGCTAGCATGAGCAAGCCTTCGCCACGCAGATTTACGTCTCCTTGCTCCATCACCAGCGGCATCTGCTCTTCGACAAGTGTCTCAGCATCCTCCATCTTCCCCATCGACACATAGATGTCGGCAATGACGAGATGGGCTTCTGCCAGAAGCAGGTCGTACTGGTGCTGCTCGCAAAGTTGAGCCGCTTTCAACGCAGCGTTCAGCGAACTGAATGGAGCTTCGAGTGATGCTGCACTGTGAAGAACTTGAGCTGTGACCACCAGCACCTGCGCGAGTAAGAACGCCATACCGTGGTCCTCGCATGTTTTCTCAAGCTCTCCCAAGGAATCAAGACTCTTCGAAGCGTCACCAACTCGCCACCAAAGCGCTGCTCTAGCCAGGAGTGCTTCGATATGAGCTGGGAGGTCTTTGTGCGCCGAAGAGAGGTCGAGGAGATGGTCCGCGTGCAGCTTTGCTCGCTCAATCTGGCCACTGCGAAGTGCCCACAAGTAGAGCAGGTGATGCATCTTGCGCTGGATCGGCACTTGATAAATCAGTTCCCCTGAAGTAGACGCGTCAATCGTGTCGGCCAGGAAATGCAGACCCCGCGCGTAGATGTTTGACCCTCCCGCGCTTTCTTCCCCGAGTTGGTATGCCGCTAAATTGCACACACTGAGAGCGATGTCACAAGCAGTAGCGGTATCTTGGAAGCAAATGAAATGCACGCGGTCGAAGACGTTGCCAAGTGTACGATGGCCGAAGACTTGCCACCCCACCGCCGATGAGAGGGACAGCTTTCCGCTCAGATTCCAGACGCAGTCAAGGATGCCATCGACGGACTTGATCCACCGCATCCCGCTTTCAGCGTGCTCAGCTTGGTGATTGGCGTTGCCTTGGTGGGCTGCAGCCAGCTGCGGATTCATATTCCCTTGCAGACCTCGATTTCCAGTCATACCCCGTGCGCTGCTTAACTGAGTTGCTGACGACATCGTGTTGACTGCTTGCATTGTTTCGTGCAACCGATCCCAAATGTGAAGTGGCCGCGGAGATGGTGTTTGCGCGGCATACACGAGCGGCAAATGGCGAGCGGCGTGTTGGGATGAACCTGATGGGTCATTGCTGGAACCTCTCAATAGATCGCTCTCGATGTGCGTCAGCGAAGCCAAGATTTGAAGCGATGCAATACGAAGCTCTTTCGCTTGGTCGATACAGCTTTCGAGCAAACCCAGAACTTGCTCTTTCGGCTTCCCAAGCTTTAAGTACACTCGAATGAGCCACGAGAGCGCGAACGCAACACATACGTGATCACCATGATGCTGGGCCACGCGAATCGCTTCTTGGATGCTTTCGTACGCCGCTTGGTAGTGGTCGAACACGATCTGCAGACCTGCAAGGTTGAGCGCCGCGTACTGGATCCCCGTTCCTTGAAAATGCATGCCATTCGAGCCGCTTGCACTTGAAGCTGAGCCGTTGGTGTTTCCACCAGCTTCCGCCGTCGTCGAGCCGGGCTGCGGGAACCGCTTCGCAGTGGACAGTGCAATGTCGTGGTACTGGTGCAAGCTGTCTAGCGCGCCTTGGTAGTCTCGCCTGTTCAAGAAATCCAGGTACTTCACGAACAGCACACTTGGGTTCACCTTCTCGGTCTCTGTCACTTGCCGGAGTTGTGCGTTGAAGGGATCGTCGTCCGCTCGCATGTTACCATTCATGGATCGATCGCGCTCAATCGTCCGCATCATGTCGCTCAGAATGTAGTTCATCTGGTCATGAGACCACATAGAGCTGTCGTGCGGTCCTGTCGCGACGGAGGGAAACGAAAGCTCTGAGCTGACTTTTGGCGGCGGAGACGCGGCTGAGGAAGGCGAGCTGCTGCGCTCGATCGGAGTGAAAACTGTAGAATGCACTGCTGACACTCGGGTCGGAATTGGAGACAGAAGCAAGCTGTCGTTCGCGGCCGCTTTCCACAGAAATTCGGATGACTGCCCCGAAGAACTCCGTGACTGCGGTGACGCTTCGATATCCATCTCCATCGAACCTTGTTCTGCTTCGTCGCTATCGCCACTAAGCGCGTCACTTGAAGAGTCATCGCCTCGGTCTCCTTCGGCTTCGAGTTCTTCATCTCGTACCTGCCCTTCTTCCTCTCGAAACTGCTCCACGTATCGCACGACGTCGTCGTAGAGCCTCGAGATACCGTCAAAGAGTAGTCGGTTCACCGCAAGAAGGAACTTCCGCACAAACAGCCCCAGCAAGCTTTTGCGCATCAAAAGTGAGCCGGTGGAGTCTCCGCCGGCGTCTTCTGCCTGACTGAGCGGCGCGACGCACTCTGCGATTCGGTCAACCACGTTACTCATTGCGTCAGGAGAGTCGATCGTCGAGAGGATCCCCACGAGAACTGATGAGAGGATCATGAAATCACTCTGATCCGCCACGTGGCGCTGGAGTCTCCTCAGCAAGCTCGCCAGCGTTGTGAAGCGCATGCCTGCAGAGAGTCGTGTGCAAGAGATCATTAGCATTAGCATCGAATCATATTATCGCGGAGAGAGGTAGCATGCACGCACCACGCACAGCCTCTGCATGATTGCCGTCGTTGTCCGTCTGTTGCATCGGGTGCTGGAGCTCGTCCACGAGGAAGAGCGCGAGCGCATTGAGCGACGACTTGGAGATCGCCGTGCGTTGCTCCGGCGGCTCCTCCTGCTCGGAATCGCCATCCGCGTCCTCCTGGTGCTGTCGCACGAGCTCCGCCACGAGGATACTCACGCTGAGCACGTAGCTGTTGGCGACCCACGCGCGCATGATCTACGTCTCGTCGCCCTTTCTTGTGCTGCTGAATGCGGAATGGATCGAAATTGGTCGATTGCAGAATGCAGGTCAAGTTCAAGTGAAAGCCAACTGCCGCTTTGCAGCTAAATTTCAATCTTCGCTTGGTACTTCTAGTGAAATGTCCATCGGATCCAAGTGCAACCTGTCCAAACAAAATGCCCAAAATAGTGCATTTTGGGGTCCACGGACAGCGTGGCGTCGCTGCCGCAGACTCAAAATCAATGCGCGCGCGAGCATTTGGCCGCTTCCACACCCGAACGAGCGCCAGCCCCAGCCGCCGGCAGCCGAGCCAGCCCAGCAATCATTTCCGCCCCCACGCCGCCGCTGCCTGCTCCCTCTAGGCCGCGCGGAGCTGAGGACGATGCCCCCGACGCCCCGCTGGCTGTCGCCATGAGAGCGCCGCCTGCCGCCGCCGGTAGCAGCACGCTCTCCTCCGCGTCGCCGGCGTTCTCGCCGCACCCGCACGCGGCGGAAAGTGCACTAAACCCGCTCATGGCGCTGCAGATCGTGGTCGCGGGCGAGATGGCGTCGATCAAGCAGCGCAGCAAGGCCGCGCTGCAGCTCGAGAGCTTCTTCCTGGCGCTCCCAGCCTCCGCGGCGCTCTTCACGTCGTACGAGCCGTACCTGCCGGTGCTGGTGGAGATCGCGACAGCGCCGACCAAGGCGACGAGAGAAGTGCAGGAGAACGTGTCGCTCATGCTGAAGGCGCTCGCTAGTCACAGCCCGCACAAGTAAGCCCGTGCTTTTGTGTTTTTCGTCCAATGCGTTTCGAGTGAATTGGAGGAGAGAAACACCCGTTTGTTGATATGCTTCTTCTTCATGTGCTCGTGTACCAGATTCGCCGAGTGGATTGCGCAGAATTTGCATGCGCTTCCCGGTCAGGAGGTTTGGTTTGTCGCTTCGACTTGGAGCTTGCTGATCGAGACCGAACGTCGGGTACCGCTTGCAGAAATCGTTGAAGAAGGCGACAACGCGAGAAAGGACCACCCACGACATGCCTGGCGAGAAAAGACGATGGAGTTTCTTGAGTTCGATACGACGGTCACGCGAGTCCTGAGCTTGTGGCGTATGATCCTGGATTACACGGGGGACTCCGTGGTAGTCTCGCACACTGTGCAAGCCCTCCAACACATTTTGAAACAAGCCGGAACCGACAGCGAGGCCCAACGACAGTGGCAGACGATTGTCCTAAAGAAAATGCAGCCGCATTTCGTCGACATCGCGGATGTCTTGATCGGCTGGGCGATGAGTGCAAGCCCTCGAAGCTCGCTGCGGTAAGAAAGTATTGCCGTTTGCATCAGACAGCGCGTTGACGAGTCTTGCTGAGCACGCTCTTTGAATTCTACAGGGAAGAGATCATCTCGCTACTAGACGAACTGCGCCAGCTGTGGGTGGACAACAGCGTGTTCAGCACACAACTGCTGACTTCATTTGCAAATGTGAGCATTCCTGCTCGATTTGATCAAATGTGCAGCACGTTCACTAACCTTAACTTTTCCGTTTTCACCTGCAGGATATTGTCCCATTGGCGACGTCAAATACGCCCCTTAGCTCTGACGAAGGCAATCGTCTCAACACTTTGGTGGTGTGCTTCATGATGGTCGCAAAGTCTGTTCCTGATCTCGGTAAGTCAAAATGACCGATCGTGGAATCTCATGATCTGCTGAATTTGTACTGAGTTCTCACCGAGTCCCGGTTGTTTTTAATTCCCAGCGCTCGCAGCGATGGGAGAAGAACCGAGCGTCGTCACAAGGGTTGTTGAAAGCGCGGTGTCGTCTCGTCACGGTGCCTACTCGTACGTTCACATTGCACTCTTCTCACTCGAGATTGCATCCGACGATCCAACTAATCATATTGCTGCGTGACTAGGGTGTACTGCCTCTCCAAATGTGCGGAGTACCAGCTGTCGATATCACAAGCGGGCCTAAGAAGGTTCTCGCCGCTTCTGGTCAAAACAGTGCGCTTTCTACTGACCCAGTCAGCGCTTCTCTCAAAGAGTCACGAGTGCGAGGTCGACGGTGTGTCTTTCATTCTCGAGAAATCGCTGCTGCTGTTACAAAGTGGAATTGGAGCAATGGAAGATACGACCCAGTGGAAGGCAGACGCTGTCGGGGTGCTGAAGGACACGATTTTACTTTCAGAAGGCAAACACAAGGATTCCAGTCGAGATGAGAAGGTTATCGCGGCCTTGCTGACATTTACGTGCTCGAATGCGCCGAAGCTGTTAATTCAGCTGGTCGTGTCTCTCGTTCAAATTGGAGGTGGAGATGTACTTCAGGTAGGTGCTGATGGTTTAGAACGTGCTGCCGTTGACTGAACGAGACTGACTCGTGCATCCTTTCCTCAACATAGGTTCTTGCTGAGGGTGCGCTCAGCATTTCCACGACATCGCGAGTGGAAGGACGGGGCTACAACTTTTTCTGCGCAACGTGCTTCATTGCTGGTGTGAGAAGCCAGAGTGCCAGTTCATTCCGAGATGACGACCGATGTTTTGAAGTTACTCTACGCAACGTGGCGAGGCAGTGGACACCAAGCGTCAGCTCCGAGACAGAACGTTGGTACTTCCGCATCCTGCTCAAGATTTCGCAAGCCTGTGTGCGTTGGCTCGATCGCAGGATGGAAAAGAACCCTGGCGTCAGAGCACTCGTTGATGAACTGAGCATCAGCATGCTGCGAGTGGCTACCGGGCCTCCATCACACGGGAAAAGCTCAGCTGCTGTTCCGCATCTCGCCGAAAATGAATCGCTTGAGCTGATCAACTTCTTGCTGCAGAGAGAAGCGATGCCGCTGGAAATTCCTCAAGACTTCTTACTCCTGGTCACCGAAAGGGTCAAGCTGAAGATTCGAGAATCGAAGACTGAAACTCGCGACTGCTGTCTTCGTATTTTGAAGGCACTGGCATCACGATGGGGCTCGTCAGCTCTCGGGTCTCATTTTTTCGAGATCGGGCTGGACTTGGTGCTCGATCCAGACCAGCGTATCGGACAGGCTGCCATGCTCGAAGTACTTCCGAAAGTATCGATTGCGATGCTGGTGTCACGCGAGGCGTCAAGTTGCCCTCGGAATGTCAGCGTGCCGGAGAGCTCGAGTTTTTCCGCATCGGATTTCGCAAGCGTGATGTCACTTCTGAGCAAGAAAGAGACCCCTGACAGCGAATGGCATCGACTGAGCTGTGCTATTCAAGCGCGACTCGAAGACCCAGGTGAGCCAGCCGCGGAAAGTAACTCAACGAACGCTTATATTATGTTGAAGACAATTCGACAGGCGGCTGATTGGTGTGTTCAGAACCGGCTGCGAACCCATTTTGGAGGACCCAAGGAGACATTTTCGAGCGTCGAATACCTTCTAAAAGTGCACACCACTGCACACGCAACTGGGGTGGAGAACCCAGGAGCCCAAGCTCGTGATGCGAGCTACGATGAAGTTGAGAAGCCAAGCAAGAGCCGTGTGAAGCATCCCAGAAACCTGTCCAAGCTCATGCTGCTGGAGTTTGTTAGCGCGTTCGAAACGTACATCTCGAACGCAGCGTTTTCGTCCGACGGGGATCAAAGCAATCCAGAAAGCGAAGCATTCAAGACGCAGATGTTTTACCGAGCGAACAAGAAAGTTTGCGAGGACTGGTTGAGCAGAATCCGTCCCCGCCTGCTGGAAATGTCAAGCACGCAATCCCATCCGGGACTCTCCAGGCATCATGCGTACGCGATCGTCAGTGTTTTGGTGCGCAAACTGACCAGAGTATTGATGTCGCATCCCTCGCAAGTACCAGTCGCTGATTTCTACCGAGACACCGAGCATTCCTTGGAGGAGCTGGACAGTGCGCTGTTCGCCTTGTGCAGAACCTACTGTGAAACGAAAGACGCTGATTCGATTAACGGCTTCGAGGTCTGGCGAGACTCACTGTCGTCGATGCTGGCTAGTCGGACGCAAGCGATGCCCGGCTCCGGTGTCGATGCCGTCAAGCTGTGGAGCTTCCCAATATTCCCTTGGCTCAGAGCAACCAGCCTGGAGGCTGAGATGCGATACGAAGATGCAGCAGCAGAGTACGAGACGATTCTGAGCGGTTTACTCACTAGCTCGTCAGCACGAGAGCCTAGTCGTACGGAGCGTGCGATCGAAACGCTGGAGATGCCAATGAGGTCCTTGGGAGTATCGCATCAAGCACTTCTCGGATGCATCAAGCAATGCGCCAACTGCTATGCAGCCGTCAGAGACTGGACCAAGCTGCGCGTGTTCGCCACGAGGTTGGTCAACGTCATGTCTTCAGCTGAAGAACAGAAGCATGGCATTAGAGGCTGTGAGAGCTTGTTTGACTGCTGCGATGCATGGAAGCACGAGCTCTCTCTGATTTCAGCTCTTGAAACTGTGAAGACTGAGCTTCCCTCAAACCTCCGTGGTTTGGGTGCAGCCACAGGCCTCGGCCTCAAGTCCAGTCCGATGGAAAAGTGGAGGATTCTCGATGAAGTAGACCGACGATCAATCATCTCTCAGCGGTCAAAGGGAGACGCCAGAGAAGACTACGCCCAGTTCAGGGAAGACCTGGTTCGCATGTCGCTGCAACCAAATCTGACGGACCCCATCGCCGGCGAGTTCATCGGGAAAGAGATCGAGCAAGTGCTGCTTCGAGGCGGTATGGATCTCGTCTTCGACCGAAACGCAGCAGCTTTAAACGGACTTGACGAAATTTTCAAGGTGCTGGACGAGAAAAAGGAGCTGGACCATGTGAGCCTCGATTCTGCGTCATGGAGCAAGGCGTATTTTCACCTGCAATCAGCCCAACTGACTCGACCTCCCGCTGCAGACCTCCAATCGAGTGCTGTCTTTTGCAAGATCGTTGTCGAAGTCGCGAAACTGGCACGGAAACAGCGGAATTTTGTGCTTGCGGGACAGCTGCTGAACGAAGCGACCGGATTGGCATTCGAGCATCGCGAAGGCGTTGTGATGCTGGAGAAGGTCAACCTGCTTGGGTCGCTAGGGTTCCATCACGAAGCGACTAGCTTGCTCCGAACGCTCTGTGAAAGCCACATGGACTCCGTTTCGAGTGGAACACCCTTGAAGGTGGACAACATTCGACTCCGATCGTTGCTTCGACTCGCAGACGCTTGCAACTTCACGGAACCCCTGGATCGAGAGCCTGTGATGACGTCGACGACGGGTGTTCGCGAGCTCCAACTTTCGTCAGTGGGCGATTGGAGTGGTGTAGATCAACGTGAACGGGCTACGGATCCCGACCAGATGCTTGAAATGAAGGGCCAATATCTTGCGGCTGCAACGATGTGTGGACCAAACTCGTGCGAAGCCTGGCTTGGATACAGCGAGTGGTGTTACGCCAAGGCAACACGCGAAATGGAGCTTATTGGAAGTCGCAACGGATACATCGAGCTGAACCCAGAAGAGGAAGCATGCCTCGAAAGGCAGCTGGATGCTTTGAACTTCGGTAAAGCTGACCGTGACGCAGTGGTTCGCTCCTTCCTCCATTTGATGAAAAACGGCGACTTCGTTCCGCATCGGTACGACAGTTTTCGGCAAGTGTGTCTCTTTCGAGCGCCAGCAAGTGTGGACCGGGCTGCTATCGACCAGCTCATGTTGTTGCACAAAGAGTGCCATTCGCAAGCACTCCGCTTCCACAAGCTTGCTGCGCAAGGGTATGAGCGGTACCTGGCTGCGATAGCTGGTAGCTCTGGCTCATCGTCTGGCAAAAGTCAAATGATAACTGTCACACTTCGGGTTCTACAGCTTCTTACACGGTTTGGCGCTGAAGATGATGTGGCGAACGCGATCCAGGACATTTTCACGCAAGGCCCAGTGTTCCCATGGCGTCAAGTGGTTCCTCAGCTTCTCTCTCGCGCAGCTCATCCCGTCGCTTGCGTCTCGTCGCTGATCGGCGCGATGCTCAAGCGACTGGCTCACGATACACCGTACTTGGTGGTGTATCCTGCGGTCGTCGACGCGAACGCGAGACGGCAAGCACAAGGCAGCTCGTCTGAACGTAGCAAACCGGGAACACTGGGAGGCGTCCTGGATGAACTGAATGCCAATTCGGGGGATTTGGTCAGCGGTGTCCAGCTGCTGGTCTCCGAGCTGAGGCGAATTTCGATTCTGTGGGATGAATCCTGGATCAGCACTCTCGCCAAGTTGTCAGCAGATGTGTCGCGAAGATCGAGTACGCTGGAAAAGGAAGCTGCGCGCGTGGAGAGAAATCTGTCGCTGTCACTCGAAGACAAGAACGAACTTGCGCGTCGCAAGTTTGTCGCCATCATGAAGCCCATCCTGGTTGTGATCGAAAGGCTGTGGGAAGAAACGTGCGGAAAGGCCGGCAAGCAAAGCTCTCTAACACCTCACGAGCGCTCTTTTTTGCATCAGTACGGAAGGCTGATTGTGGATGCAACACAACAACTTCGTGATGCATGCAATGCGGACAAGCTGTTTGATTCCAGTGCTGGCGTCCCAGGGCCAAGATTCGTCTGGAATCCGTTCGCGCAGATTCTGAAGTCCCTTCAAAGCTCGACTGGGCGAGGCGATAGTTTGCCTCTTCAAGAGATATCTCCTGCCATGGCGTCAGTGTCGAGGTCGCATTTCTCAATCAACATGCCTGATGTCCTGTCAAGTCAAGCGGGCAGTGCCTCCGATCGAGTCTCAATGCAAGGAATCCACTCGAATGTGATGGTGCTAAGAACGAAGACGAAGCCGAAATGCCTAGAATTCGCTGGCTCCGATGGGAAATCGTACAAATACTTGCTGAAAGCGCGAGAAGATCTCCGACTTGACGAGCGGGTGATGCAGTTTCTGAAGACAGCGAACGAGTTTTTGAAGGCAGACGGCGCTGCGTCGGCTCGGGACTTGTCAGCGCAAAGCTACAGTGTGATTCCTCTCTCTCAAGACTCGGGGTTGATTCAGATGGTGCCAGACGTCACTCCGATGTTCCAAGTTTTTACGAACTGGAATGAACAGTCCGGCACTTCTCGGAATGTGCCCTTGTCGTCCCCGCCAAGCAAGATTGTCGGCGGCTCAAGCAGCTCCCATGCACCGCAGCACCAGTCACCGACTGCAGCATTTTACTCGAAGCTCAAGCAGTATGGCGTCACCGACGTGTCTCCGAACCAGCGACAGCACTGGCCAGTGTCTGTCCTGAAGCAAGTGTATCTCGACCTCGTTGCGCAGCGACCTCGAAACGTGCTTCAGCAAGAGATCTCGCTCGGCAGCGGTGACTTGCGCGAAAGCTGGTCGAAGTCAGCTCGTTTGAGCAAATCCCTGGCTGTGATGTCCGCGCTCGGGTACATCATCGGTCTTGGCGATCGTCACCTGGACAACATCTTGCTGTGCAAGAAGAGCGGAGATGTCTTGCACATTGACTACAACGTCTGCTTCGACAAGGGCCTGAAGCTGAAGGTCCCGGAGATCGTGCCGTTCCGACTGACACCGATGCTGCAAGACGCGCTCGGGCTGACCGGAGTGGAAGGGAAGTTCCGCGTTGCATTTGAGACCACTCTTCGCGTCATGCGTGGAAACGACGCTCGCGAGTCTCTACTGACGTTGCTGGAGGCATTCGTGTACGACCCACTTGTGGACTGGACCGCCGACGAAACCAGACGCGGGGGCTCAGAAGATTTGAAGACGCGGTTAGAGGTGAACGTGAATCTATCGCTGTTTCTTTCCCGAGCGGAAGAACGTCGACACGAAGCTACCGTGTTTGAGCGCCAGCTGGACGCACAGCTGAGTGGATTGTCCGGCAGCATTGATGCCGTGACAGTCGAGATGTCGGATTTATTCATCGCCAGTGCCGAACTTTCTCGACTTGAGCAGCAAGAAGAGATGCTTTTGGCTGAGATGACATCTCTTGCGGACAAGCTGTCGGAATACGAGCCACTCCAGACAAGAAGCTTTCCCGAGTGCAGTGCTGCGGGATCGAAATACGAGGAAATCAAGGCGAAGCTGTCCGGGTTCGCGAACCAGTGTCGCTCGAGACACCAACAGATCGAGGTGTGGAGGAACAAGTCAGTAAGCTTTCCCAGCTCGCAAGCCTTCGTGAATGTGCTCGCCTCGACCGCGCACTCGTCATTTTCGTCGCTGAGCGTTAATTTGTGCGCAGCAGCCGCTGCAGCTCGGGGATTTGTTCTTCCACGGGATCTTCTTACGTCGCTGCAATCGAAGAGTCAAGTCGTTGATGCTGGAGTTGCCCATCTGAGATACTCGCTGGAGCTCGTGATGAGCAGTTTGCACCCGTGGCTGACGTCTTACAGCCAGTCACGGGAAGACGTCGACAACTTCGTGCTTTTGAGAACCGGATCGCAAGAAAACAACATCTACTGGTCGTGGTGGAAGCGTTGCGAGGAGTATCTGCAGTTCATCGAGAGTGGCGATGTGAACGCCGCAAGGAAGCTGCTTGCATCTTCAGCACATGCACCGTCCTCGTTGATCGCTAGCCCCACAGAAACCAACGAGTCTGTTCGGATGGTCCAGGCGCTTGGCGAGGTTGAGCAAGCGCTGGTTGTTCAGTCCGACTCTGACAACGAGCGAGTCGAAGTAGACCTTCAAGAGCAACTGCAGCACATCTTCGCAGATCTCTCTGAAATGAAGCTCTCAAATGCGCAAGGACATCGCATGCTAAAGCTGGCAGGAGCAACCTGGATCATCTACGCCATCAACTCGTACCAGCGTGGGAGTTCCGAGGAGTGGACCAGGAGCACGGGGTTCCGACCGCCTGTTCTCACGGACAATGAGCTTTTCCGTGGTCTTCTTGGCAATGCGAAGGCGTCCATCGTGCTGATGAACCTCGTGATGACTCCGAAGGGAGGGATGAAGAAGTACCGAGTTGTCGACGTGTTGAAGGAAGACTCTCTCAGCCAGCAGCTGCAGAAAGAAATCGCCAGCAGAACGACAAAAGCATTGGGAAGCTTCGTTCAAGTTCTGGACGTGATGCAAGACGTCTTCGTCGCAGTGTACGACAATTTCGTTCTGAACGTCCGAGGAATGCAGCGCAAGCGTGATGAAGTCCAGTCGTACGTCTCGCTCTTGTCGGAGAGAATGAAATCGTCTGGGGCTGCTCAAGTGATCTCCGACGTGTCGTCTGACGTTGCTGGTCAGACCTCTACTGATGAGACTCTCGCCGCTGTCTTGGGACAGAACTTCGGAATTCGCGCCGTGCTGATGTCAATTTCTGCCTTCGTCGGCCAGTTCCGGTTGCTGACAGAGCTTGTACCGAGTGCACAAGGACTCTCAGAGGCAGATGTGACAGCTTGGATTGAGCTGGCGCTCACACTCGGCACTGTTTGTGCCGAGGAAGGCTTGGAAGTGTATTCAGCGAGCGAGATGGTCACGAGGCTGTTCTTCTCTCACGCAGCCAGCTTCATGGAAGATCATCTCGCAGCGCCGTTTGAGCAAATCTTGTCCGACGTCATCTCACAAGAGTGGAAGTTTGGGTTTGATGCAGTCGCTGAGAAGGCTGCTTTGTCTGAGAACTGGAGTCGCTTCGTTACGTCGCAGATTCCAGAGCTGTTCCCATCGACATTGATGCTTCCTGCCGACCCGCAGAGCTCGTTCAAGAGCGTCGAGGCAGCTGTGGTGGAGCTCATGGCCGGCAGCGGTAAGTACTGCTGTCAGGTGTGGCAGCGATCAGCATCGGAGAAGTGGACGCTCAGTATCGGTCACCTGTACCGCTACCATCGCTGTCGACTATGGTATTCGTTCTGGTTTACGGGCCAGGCACCGACCAGCGAATATGCAGGCCAGATGACCCAGCTTCAGCTTCTTGCGACTCTACCTGCATTCGCTGCGGAGCTGAGTAGATTGTCGAGTGAGCAAGGAACATTGGGCTCGCTCGTTCTTGAGCTGGCCCAGCAGCTGGAATACGTGGCATCACAAGTAGCGTTCTCAAGCACGGACGTGAACTTCCACGGTCAGGTTCAAGCCTGCTACTCTCAAGTGTCGTCACTGTTCGAGTACGTCCGAGACCTCGCGGATCTCCTCCAAGGTATCAGCATTGCTGAAACGTCAACGGGTGATTCTGGCCAGCATCGTGGAATGCCCACCGAGCTGGAGGTGGATGTGATTGGACGCGCGATGCTGCACGAGGGGATTGAAGCAGCTCAACGATTCAGCAGTGCGCGCTCGCAGATGCTTGAGAAGTCTGTTGTTGCTGAGCGCCTGAAGGAAGAACTGAACCAAAAGCGAGAGGTTCTTCAGCTCATTGCAGACACGAAAGAGAACCTCCAGCAGAAAGTGCGAGCGCTATGCCAAGAAAGCGGAGAGAAGATTGCAGCGACAGCCAGTGGGGTTGCTCAATGGGCGAAACAAGTGATGGTGCTGCTCAAGGCTTTCGACAAATTCAAGACATCGAGTCGCGAGAGAGTTGGAAATGAAGAGGTCGTGCTGGCGAGCATAGACTCTAACGCTCCAAAAAACCGACGACGTAAAAGCGCAGTGGCTTCGAAAACAGCGTCTGAAGGACAGCTTTCCAGTTTCTCGTTTATGGAGAACGAACGGTTGGTGCGCATTCTCTCTCGCAACATCAAGTCAGCGGATCACCTGAAGTCCCTGGAGAGCGTTCTCGACAAGCACGAGACGAACAGCTCCACGCTTCACGGAGTCGTTGCCTCAATTGAGCATGCGCTTCGCCAGTACGTCTCGGAGATCCAACCTGCTCTTCACTCTCAAGAGTCGTCAGCTGGTGACGACAGTGTACAGTCTCCTTTCCAGACCGCAGCACAGCGTTCCGGAAGCGGTGATACAGCCAAGAAGAGCACAAAGTCAGACGATCGAGCCTCTGCATCACAACTGCCACGATTACATGCGATGGTGAGGTCCTTGATGACCATGAAGGGAGCCCTTGCTATCGAAGCGAAGGCAGATGTCGAGCAAACTGGAAGTAGCCTACTCAGAATCGCGAGCAAGCTCGTGAAAGTCTGCTTCAAGTTGTTCTTCGAGGCGACAGACATGGCTGATCGACTCTCCTCGCTCGAGAAGATTCCATCAGAAGACAGCGGCGATGAAGAAGACATAGATGATGAAGCCAACACTCTAGCTGACGAGCACGGCGATGAAGACGATATCAACGTGGTTCTCAACGGTCAAGTCACTTCTGCTGGCAGCGCTGGTCGTACGGGCGCTGATTCCGACGGTGATCACAGCAGCGAGGAGAAGCCCGACGCCGCACACGTCCAAGTGAAGAACCGTCATGCCATGCAAGTGCTCAAGCGCGTCGAAGAGAAGCTCTGCGGTCAAGTGATGCTTGAGCACGGCCAGCCGCGCACGTTCAGCGTCGACGAGCAGGCAAGCTGGCTCATCGAGTCAGCGACGAAGGCGGACAACCTGTGCGTGATGTATGAAGGCTGGACCCCCTGGATCTAGCCGCCATGAGAGAGACTCGGTCTCTTGGAGGGAGCAGCGCCAGTCGCCTCGGCAATGTTCAGCTGCGTACGCTCAAAGCTCATCCAGTCGGTTGGTTACTAGTCATGTTGATCAAGGGCTATGTGCTGGTCGCACAGGACGGCCGACGACTGTATGCGTATCAGCAGACCCACACGAAACTACTGCACACAGGAGTGAAAATGGAGGCGCGATGGGCTGGACCAAGTTTTTTTATCGACTCCTGAAGGTGAGCAAGTGCCGACAGTTCGAGTCAAAGTGAGTCGTCTCGAAGGATAGCTATGTGATCAAGATCGATGAGGTATGCTGGGCTTACTCTGGAGACTGTTAACGATGGCATCCATTTGCTTTGTGCATATGTATTCTGGTGATCTGTCTATTAGTCTACTACTTGTCCTTCTTCTGCTCAGTCGCCGTCTCACCCTCCGCCAACACGCAACGCTTTAGCTCCTCGTACTCCTCTTCAGCGAACTTGAGAAACTGTTGGCTGTCAATTCCAACACACGGGTCCACGAGCACGTTCAGTCCGAGGTCGTCGCCCACCGAGAGGATCGCGATCCCGAGGTTCACGGTCGGCGGCGGCGGCATGAAGCCGTAGAAGCCCACGACGCGGCCGCCCCACATGTCCATGCCCACAGAGCTGCCGCGCACGTTCGAGATAGCGACCGACATGCGCGAACCTGTGAAGCGCACGATGGCCTCGATGAGGAACGTCGGCAGCTTCGCGACCACGTGGCTAAGGCCATACGTGAAGTTCTTCTCGAGCGAGAACTTGGCCTCGTTCATGCCGCTCTTGATCAGCACGAGGCGGTTCTCCGGGTCCGCAACGCCGATGGGGAAGTCCAGCACCAGCGCCGAAAACTTGTTCTGCGCAGAGAGGATCGCCTCGTTCATCGAGCGCATGTCCACGGGCACGGCGGCGCGCACGACGAGCTTCGGGTCCACTTTTTCGCCCACCGCGAGCATCGTCTTGCGCATCGCGCCGGCCACGCAGGTGAGCATGATGTCGTTCACGGTCGCCTTGTGCTTCTTGCCGATCTGCTTGGTCGTCGCCACGCTGTACTGGTTGGTGTACGAGAGGCGCTTGACAGTGCCGCCTTTCTTCTTGAAGAGCGTCTTCGGCTCGGAGCGCACGACGAGCTGCAGCGCCTTCTTGACGACCACGTAAGCCGACCACGATAACAAAGCAGTGAGCATCGCAGCGTTCTCTGCAAACTGGCGCAGCTGCAGTGTCACATTCTTTCGCTGCGATCTGCTGCTTTTGGCTTGGGCATTAGCGCTCTCCTGCATCTTGCGGATCATCTCGTCGAACTGGTCCTTGTTGTCGCTCAGGCGCACCAGCGCGGTGGACTGCGACGCGCCGTCGCCGATACAGTGGTGCGTCTTCCAGGCGATGTGCGTGACTTCTTGGGTCGCGTCGCTCAGGTCGAGGATCGCGTGCATCTCCCAGAGCGGCTTGGACGCGTCGAAGGGCCGGTTCACGAGCGACTCGACGTACTCAAGAGCGCTCTCACCCTCGCCCACCAAGTGCGAGAAGACGTTGCGGCTGACGTCGAAGTTGGGGATCTCCACGAACGTGTGGTCGCGGTCGACTGCGATGGACCGAAAGCGTGTGAAGAATGGGTCCTCGTCCATGCGCTGCTGCAGGCGCGCCACGAGCTGCTGCGTGGATATGCGGCCGCTGATCTTGAGCACGTTCACCGGGATCGAGAGGTTCGTGTCAATCTCGGACACGCGCGTCGTCATGCCGATGCTCGACATCTTGCGGCGAAGCGTCGGCTTGGCGGGTGCATTCGCTTGAGCGGCCGCATCGTCGCGGATCTTCTTGAAGCGCAACACGACCCAGACGAGCGCGAGGCTGCCGAGCACGAGCAGCACGGCCTGGTGCTGCGGCGGACCCTGGAAGAGCAGCTGCAGGAACTCGCCCATGGGCGATGCGGAAGCTGACGAAGCGGTCGCCATCCCTTGTTCGCTTGGGGGCTGCGTGTGGATGGTGGCGACCTGCGGGCTGGCTGGCGAAATCGAGAATGGCGCCTGCGAAGCGCCGCCGTTGTTGGCAAACGGCATCCGTCGGCCGTTCTGGGACACGCAAGAGTCATCAGGTGCACGATGATGAGGCGTCATGCTCAGCTTTGTTTATTTTGGTGATCATAGGGAAGGGAAGTCACATCGTTCGCCACCGGAAATGATCTTTCAGCTGGAGTTTGTATGTGGAGACTGCTGCCACAGCTGGCGCCTGTTGACAGAACTCTGCTTGGGTTGCACGCGTGACGGCGCCGCTGTCACGCCGAAGGGTTGATCTGTCAATCAATCAATTGAGCAAAGCCGATTGCTCGAGCGCCGTTCTGTTTTTTTCTTCTCTGCATGTCGTGCCACAATCACCGACAGAGTTGGCGCTCGCCAGCCAGCCAGCCAGCGGCAAACCGGGATCTTCAGCCGACTCGGATGGCCAAAACCGAGCTGGCAACCGTCAAAGCAGGCGTAAAATCCTCGCTCACAGAGGCAGCTCTGTCTACATGTACGAGCTTCTGGGATACTCCGCCAGCCTTGAAGGGCTGGGACGGTCCGCTCCTTATCAGCATCGGCCTCGTGAAGCCAAGTGGCAGCAAGGAAGATCCCTGGAGCTCGCTGGCGTGCGCGAATGGAATGAGCTGTACTATAACAGTAAATTACATATTTAGTGAAGCGCACTTCCAATAAAAAGGTGCTTTCCTTCATTCGTCCGTATATTTACTTCGCATACAGAGCACTCGATCTTCGTGACAACAGCGCGTAAAACTCTTTCGTGCACGGTACGTACTTCCGCAAGCGGGGGAGAGATCGCCGCGTGGAAAAGTGCGACTTGAAGCGCGCCGATCAGCAGCAGCAGCTCCCCAGTCTCCCGCAGCTCTCTCCGTCTTCTCTCGGCCTCTCCAGAGTGCGAGCAGCCAGTGAGAGATGCAGCCCACGTACCCTCCGAGAGGGTACGCCCAGCAGCAGCAGCAGCCCCACAGCGGAGGCCCGAACGCGCCGCAGTATGGATACCCCCCGAACAACGCGGCGATGATGAACCAGCAGGCACCGCGCAGCTCCCCTGCGGGCCCACAGCCAGGTGAGAGGGCGCAAGAGCTATGTTATGAGTGGCTGCGCTGATGGTGGTCTGCTGTTGTTGCTCACGTGAAGTTACGCTTCGGGCTGTTGCTATGAATTTCAGGAGGATACGGTGGCGCGCCGCAGTTTGGACAGCGTACGTCTGGCCTTGTTCTATGTGCGCTAATGACCATAGTTTGTATCGGGCAGTATGCTAACCTGTCTACGTACTTGTGATCTGGGAAACTACAGCACCAGGAGGCGTTCAGCAGCAGCCCCCGCGCTCGAACAGCGGCATCCCGCAGTCGCTCGGGCAGCCACTGCAGCAGCCAGCCTTTGGCCAGCAGCCACCAGGTAACCAATGACACCGGTCATACTATCTCTGTAACATGCAGCTAACCTCTTTATACTGTTGTGACACGCGCAGGCGGCTTCGCACCAGCTCGTGGCTTCCCTCCAGGTCCCGGCGGTCCATCACAGGGCCTTCAAGCCCCAGGAGCGCCTCAGCCGGGCTTCCCTGGAGGCCGTCCTGGCGGATTCCCTGGCGCCGCTGCGCCGGTGGGCCTTCCAGGCATGCAGGGCCCGTCCAGTTCCAATGGTCCACCGAGCTCGAGTGGTCCTCCGAGTTCCAACGGCGGCCCATCGTCTATGATGCGTCCAGGTGCTCCACAGGGCTTCCGTCCTGGGCAGTTTGGCCAAGGTAAGCTATCTGACGGCGTGGTTAACAAGACTGGAGGTTGTGAATAGTGACGCGGACACTGACTAATGCTTCGTGTTGCTGCTTGCCAACAGGACCACCAGGTGCGCCCGGTCTTCAGCCGCAGGGTCCACCATCGAATTCTGGCATGGCTGCTCCGCAGATGAACCAATATCAGCCTCGAGGTACGAGTCGCTTTCTCTCACGTGCCTATATCAATAGCACTCAATTATCCGTGTGTGTGTGTGTGTGTGTGACAGGCCCAGTCCCAAATGGTCCGACTGGAGCTCCGTACCCAGGTCAGGGGCTCCCTTCGGGTCCAGGTAGCCACCCGCCAGCTGGCGGCTTCAACGTCGCACCGAACCAGCAAGGCCCACCGTCGTTTAATGCGCCACCTGGTGGGCCAGCTGGAGCGGCCCCGCGTGGTCCTCCGGCATTCGGAGGTCAATCTGGAGGTCCGCCAGGCGCTCGTCCCTATGGCGCGCAGCAGCCACCGCAAGGTGCCCAGTATAACAGTGGTGCCCCACCTGCGCCAGGCCAAGTCCATGTTCCGTACCCAGGCGCTTCTCAGGGACCACCAGGTCCTCAGTACGGAGGTGCTCAGTCAGGTCCTCCAGGTCCAGGCCAATTCGGAGCCCCACCAGGACCACCAGGACCAGGCCAGTTCGGAGCTCAACAAGGCCCACCAGGTCCGGGACAGTACGGCGCTGCTCCACAAGGTCCACCAGGTCAATATGGCGGCGCTGCACCAGGTCCACCAGGCCCAGGACAGTATGGTGCTCAAGGTCAATACGGAGCTCCTGGCGGCATGCAGAGTGGCATGCAGCAGCAGGGCTACGCCGCGCCTCAGCAGCAGCAGCAGCAACAACAACAGCAGGGGCCGCAGCAGCAGAAGCAGCGGATCGACCCGACACAGATCCCGCGTCCGTTTGTGTCCACTGAGAAGATCCAGTACGTCGCTCGCGGCCACACGGTGACGATGCCCCCACCGGCCTCGAGCGACTTTGTGTGCGTGGACGAGGGCTGCTGCAACCCTCGCTTCATCCGCCCGACGCTCAATCACGTGCCCAAGACCAAGGAGCTCGTGAAGCAGTGCGGCCTACCGTTCGCGGCCGTGATCTGTCCGCTCGCCGACCTCCAGGAGGACGAGCTGCCGATCCCGCTCGTAGACTTTGGCCCCAGCGGCCCGCTGCGCTGCACGCGCTGCCGCGCGTACGTGAACTCGTTCACCAAGTTCATCCAGGGCGGTCGCAAGTTCGTCTGCAACATCTGCACGCTGAGCAACGAGACGCCACGTGACTACTACTGCAGCGTGGACCAGAACGGCCGCCGTCGCGACGTGCAGGAGCGCGCCGAGCTCTCGCGCGGCTCGGTGGACTACGTCGTTCCCCCCGCGTACACGGTGCGCCCGCCGCAGGAACCGATCTTCGTGTTCGTGCTGGACGTGTCGCTCTTCTCGTGGCAGACGAACCTGGCCACGGCCGCGTTGGACGCGATCAAGTACATCCTGCCGGCGCTCGCGCAGAACAAGCGCAAGAAGATCGGCATCGTGACCTTCGACTCGTCCGTGCACTACTACCGCATGGACCACGGCTCGTCTATCTCGATCAACGTGTGTCCGGACATCGACGAGCCGGCCGCGCCGCTGCCGCCGAGCAGCTGGCTCGTGTCCATGGAGGACCCGAGTGCGGGGGACAAGATCGGCGAGCTCGCGGACATCATCACCAACACATTCCAGGCGACGACGAAGAACCAGACGGTCTCGGGCGCTGCGCTCTGGAGCGTTGTGGACGCGCTCGCGGTCACGGGCGGCCGCGTCATCCTGCTGCACTCGGGCGCGCCGCGCATCGGCGTGGGCAAGGTCAAGCGCGAGGAGGTGAGCGGCGCGTACGGCACGACGAAGGAGGTGGACCTGTATACGCCCGAGGAGAACAACGCGTACGAGTCGCTGGCGCGCCAGTGCGCCGAGAGCCACGTGTCGCTGGACGTTTTCTCTGTGGCGAACCCGTTCGCGTCGCTCGCGGACGTCGGCCGCGTGTGCGAGCTCACAGGTGGTCGCGTACAGTACATGCCGCAGTTTGAGAAGGAAAAGTCAAGCAATACGCACCACCTGAAGAACTCGCTGCTGCGTCTCGTGGACCGCGACTGCGGCTACGAGGCCGTGCTCAAGGTCCGCTGCAGCGCTGGGCTTCGTGTCGATCGCTCGTACGGCAGCTTCTACAACTCGCGCAGCTCGGACGGCTACTCGGTGGACGAGATGGAGTTCGCGGTCATCGACCAGGATCGTTCGATCTGCGTTACTTTTGCTCACGACGAGAACCTGGCGGAGGGCTCGGACGCGTACATCCAGGCCGCGTTGCTCTACACAAGGAGTGACGGCATCCGCTGCGTGCGCGTGCACAACCTGGCGCTCATGGTCGAACCGCTGCTGTCCAACGTCTTCCGCTTTGCTGACCTAGACGCGACGTGCTCGGTGTGGCAGCGCACGGCGGCCAAGCAGTTTGTGGACAAGGCGCTGATGCGCGCGACGCCCTCGGCCGTGAAGGACCAGCTCATGGAGCAGTGCGTGAACGTGCTCTTCAACTACCGCAAGTTCTGCGCGTCGTCGTCGTCTTCGGGGCAGCTCATCCTACCCGAGTCGCTCAAGCTGCTGCCGCTGTACACGCTCGCGACGCTCAAGAGCCGCGCGCTGCGCGGGAACCTCACGGGCAACCCGCCGCGCGGCTTCATCGACGTGCGCGCCGACGAGCGCGTGATGATGATGGGCCTGCTCAACAGCCTGCCCGTCGAGTTCGCTGTCTCGGCCGTGTACCCGAAGCTCTACAGCATGCACGACATGACCGAGGACTGCGGCAGCCTGGACGAGGACGGCAAGTTCATTCTGCCGCCGCAGCTGCCGCCTACGGCCGAGAAGCTGGACGAGGACGGCATCTTCCTGCTGCACTCGGCCATGTGCTGCTACCTCTACATTGGGCCGCGCGTGTCCACCGACATCCTGCTGGAGCTCTTCGGTGTCGAGCACGCGGACACGGCCGAGACGACGCTGGACCTCTTCGAGCGGCTCGAGAGCGAGACTGAGGACGGCCTCCGTGAGCGTGTACGCAGCATCGTCGAGTACCTCAACTCGACCATGCCCATCACGCAGCCGCTCGAGATCCTCACGAAGAACGACTGGCGCGCGAACCGCTTCATGAGCGCGCTCGTAGAGGACCGCACGCGGAACGACGTGTCGTACGTGGAGTTTTTGGTGCAGGTGCACAAGAAGATTCAGTATAAATTCCACTAGAGGGAGGATGTCTGCCAGTCGAGACCCGTGTCAGTGGCGAGGAGGAGACGACGACAAAGTCCGGGTGTGTGCATACAAACAGAAGGGAAAGCAAACGAGCGACCACTCGGTGGAAGGCTGGAGAGCGAATCCGATCACCTCGAGAGTGTAAAGCGAAGCAGCATGGAGAAAAGAGGTTGGCTGTAAATCGTGTATGCGTGTGTTTGATTTGCTTATTCGCTCCGCATTGTTCCGGTATCTAGATATGGTATCTATCTATCTCACTGCTCGTCACAAGTGCCGCAGCTTCGTGAGCTGGGCTTGAAGAAAGCTGGCCAAGTGATGTCGGCGTGTCGAGTTTCCCATTGTTGAGCCGAGGAACTGAAGTGAGAGAGGAGCTGTGAAATGAGTGACAAGCTTTCGAAGCCCACGCTTGGTTCATTTGATGCCCCGTGCCTTATTCAGTCAGCCTCATCATTCTGAGCAGGTCTATTTTCAGGGAGGTCATGGCATTCGAGTACTGATGATGGATGGATGGATGGCACGTTCACAGGAGCTCTTCGGAGGCCATTGCGAAAGTTGGAGCGTTCCAACACATTCAGCTGAAGAACACCTCGCGTTGCTGGAATTCGAGTCTGAAACGAGCGAAATGGAGAAATCACAGGACCCGCTCACGCTGTCCCAGGTGAGCGACACAAAGTCTGTCGAAGTGCGCGCCGACGGGATCTTCGAGACGACGAGCAACCAGCTTGAGGGCCGCCCACTCAGTCGTCCGGCTCCGCATGCGAACCTTGTGAGCGAGAAGGTGGGGAACACGCACGATTCGCCAGTTGCTGAAAAGTTGGATGCGCCACCAGGTGACTTGAGTGCAACGGAGGTCTCGGAGACATCAACACCTGCTGCAGCCGCATTTGACGATCAAGATCACGAGCGGCAGGCAACTTCGACAGATGAGACTAACTCGGCAAGCAGTGAAAGCGCAAACCCAAGTGCCAGCTCCAGCAACTTCGAGCACGTCCCAGTCGACGATGGATTGAGCCGTGCAAGTCCGTCCCCACCAACCAGCTCCTATTCAGCATTCGACGATGCCGACGACCCCAGCGAGGCTACTGCAGTTGCTTCGCATGACTCGGAAGGGACGAGCGAGGCCTGTTCAATGGATGAAACGCTGCTCAAAATGCAGCACTATCTCATAGACAAGGTACGAAAAACTCGCCAGATCGCCTCCAAAAGAGCGAAATTGTCGACTCCCCACCATTTGTGTCTCAACCGCAGATCCAGGAGAACCAGCTGAGCTCCCACACGCAGGAGATCCACGAGTGTACGTTCCGTCATTCTCTCGCTTTGGGTTACTCTCAACCCAGGTCTCAACAGCGATATCTCTAATCTCTTCTCGTCCCTGAGAGCAGTCGTGGCGCAGCACCTTAGCGACAAGCAGCGCAAACTTCACTTCCCGTCGCTCATCCAACGCATCGTGGCGCATTTCAGCGACGACGCGCGCACCAGGGGCCTCGAGGACATGTCGGTGGACGTGCAGTCGAGCATCTGCCTGCTGGAGCAGACCTTCCTGACCCTGGGACGCGTGTCGCCGCTGCAGGACATGTACACCGCCGAGGAGGAAGACATGCTTGACCAGCTGGGCGTTGGCGTACTGAGCTCCCGAGCCAGCGAAGAGGGCTCTCAGCCACTGATTGAGGCGTGAGATCTCCAACATTGTTACATGAAATCCCATTTCATTTATGATTGCAAGTAAGTTATCATCATCCTCCAGACAACGCTTCCCCCCACTCTCTAGTGTACACAAGTGCGCTCTTCGACACTTCACTGCTGCTGCTGCTGGTCAGCCGCCGGCACTATCCGCACAACCTTGCCGATGCCCTTGGCCTGGCCGTCACGGAAGACGAAGCGCATGCCCTTCTTGAGGAACTCGGGCGAGTGGATGAAGCGGAAGCGCACGAGCGCGCGGTCGCCCGTGCGGATCACGTCGTCGCTCGAGTCGATCGAGACGATCGCGGCCGTCTGGCGGATCGTGCGGCAGTTGATCATCGGCTGGTAGCCCTTCGTGACCGTCGTCTGGTGGTGCAGGATCACCACGCGCGCGTCAAAGACCTGCGAGACGTAGTCGTTCACGTTCACGTGCGGGCTTAGCAGCACCATCCCCTTGCGGAACGTCTGGTGGTTCAACGTGTAGCGCTTGTTCACCGAGCGGATCGAGATCGCGGCCGTCTGGCCCGGCACGATCTCCTTCAGCGGGATGTACATCGACTCCATGCTGCGCACTGTCACCTTGTGGAACTGTCCATTGTAGTCCGGACCGATCTGCAGCAGGTCGTTCACCTTGAACCGTCCGCTCACGAGCGTCCCGGCAACGATGAAGCCCACGCCAGGCACTTGGTACGTCTCGTCGATCGGCATCTCGATCACGTCGTCGTCGGCCACGGCAGACGACTTGTTGTCACATGTTGTTGTTGCGTTGCCAGTGGTGGTCGCGAGCGCCTCGTGCTGGTTGCTCGACTTGGTGGTCGCCAGCGTCGTGGCCGCGAGCGTTGCGCGGAAAAGCGCCGACGGCGACGCACCAAACATGATGCGGCGCAGGTTCGCGAGCCCGTCGCCCGTGACGTTCGAGAGCGGCACGATGGGCGTGATGCGGTTCGACGGGATGCCCTTCGCCGCCGTCTCGGCCTGCTCGAGCGTCTTCACGAGCATCGCCATCTTGCCGTCTTTACATAAAGAAAGAAAGCGCAATAGATTAGATCAAAGATCGCATGCACGAACACAGATACATAAGAGAGTGGCTCGTACAGCGTCGCAGCGACTGGCGGATGGTCTGCAGCGTCTCCTTCGCCACGTTCTTGGGAGCAATGTCGATCTTCGTGAGCGCCACGATGATCGGGATCTCCAACTGAGTTCGTCAGTCGTTACATTCGCACATACACAGTTAGTACCAAGTTCACCAAACCACAGCAGTACAATAAATCAAATGCACTTACAGCGATGGCGATGGCCAGGTGCTCCTTGGTCATGCGCTTCACGCCCATGTTGGCGCCGATGACGACCACGACGATGTCCGGCTGCATGCCCGTGAGTCCGAAGACCGTGGTCTTGAGGTACTTTTCGTGGCCTGCGAGATCGATGAGCTGGATGCGCTTGCGCGCGACCTTGGCGAGCTCGACCCACGGAATGAGCTTCCCGGCGCGCTTCGACAGGATCTGCTCGCCCGTCTCGTCAAAGCCCATGTACGCCGTCGCGACGCTGCTCGTGCGGCCCGACTCCTCCTCGTGCTTGTGGCGGAAGATCGCCTTGCGGGACAGTCCACGGCCGTCGTCCAGGTCACCCTTGATCAACGTGCCTTCATATTCCAAAAGCACGCATTCCGTTAGACTCCCCCTCTTTGTCAAACACAAGCTCCGCACGTATGCGCATACACCAAAGCGCGGTAGCAGCTCCTACCGATGAGGCTCGACTTGCCGCTGTCCACGTTGCCCACAAACGCAATGCGCAGCGTGCGCATGTGCTCCAGGTCGTCGTCGTCGTCCAGCGCCAGCTCCGCTAATGCTTCGGCCGCCGAGTCGTGGCGCTCCTGGTTGCCGTTGCCGTTCTCGTCCGCGACCTCCACGCGCTCGTCGTTCGTCAGTGTCTGGTTGTCCTCCATGAGTGGCCCCTTGCGCTCTGCTACTACTACTGGTAGTCCTGCGAATGTTGGTATTGCTGCTGCTGTTGTTGTTCCTGCCGCCGCCTGCTCCATGGCGCGTCGATTTGAAACTGGGCTCGTGCTTCTCGCTCGCTCGTGCTTCTCACTGTGGAATGGCGGCCCTTTGCTCTTTGAAGAAATCCAAAGAACAACCCAAAACGGCTCAAGAACCAAAAAGACCCAAAGCAAATAAACCCTAAACATCATCGATGGATCTGCCCAATGAAAAGGGATACATATTTCTTTTGGGGGATTCGAGCGACAGCGATTTTGGGCAGAATGGACTCGAAACTTGTGAGTGCTGGTCGGTGCATTTTGAAGTCAAAAGCCACCCACAGCTCCGACGCTGGTGCGAAATCACCAGGGCTTCCGGCGCGTCGATCCCACAAGAACAAGCCGCTCGTGGGTGCGTTTGCCTGCAGCACGACAAGAACAGTCCGAGCTTTTCACAGATGCTTTTACGCCCCAAGAGCTGTTGAATTCAGTGGGACACAAGGATGCAAAGCTGGCGCTTTTGGCGCTTTGGCGGCGGAACAAATGTACCCAAGTTCGATCCGATGGTCAGCTCGTGGTGGTTGGTGGCAGCGGTGACGCACACTGATTCTTGTCGTCGTCTCCAGATCCTGCCTGTGAGGAGGCTGGTGGTGCTGGCTGACTCTTCCAGCACCACGCCTGCATTCGTGTGCTCAGCCTTCAAATGCCGGAGCGAATCTGTGAAGCAGATCGGAACTCGGGTCTATTTTTTGTCGACTTTGATCGTCATGATGTCGACTTTGAAATAATCGGACTTTTCAGGAAATGTACTGGATAGCAGTGTGCACTCTCATAGGTGCGATAATCGAAATGGCGCCAACTTGAACCAAACGCCCAAAAAGCTCCACCCAAGCACCTTGAGAAGCGAGGATGGCGGAAGACGACGCGTCCACGCTGCGGCTGCTGCTGTCCACGGATAACCACCTGGGCTACGCGGAGAAGGACCCGGTGCGTGGCGACGACTCGTTCCGCACGTTCCACGAGATCCTCAAGCTGGCGCAGGGCGAAGCCGTGGACCTGCTGCTGCTCGCGGGCGACCTCTTCCACGACGCCAAGCCGAGCCGCAAGACGATGTACCAGACAGTGAGCCTGCTGCGCACGTACTGCATGGGCGACGGCGCCGTGCGGTTCCAGATCGTGAGCGACCAGAGCATCAACTTCCCCAACTTTGGCGTCGTGAACTACGAGGACCCCAACTACAACATTCAGCTGCCGGTGTTCAGCATCCACGGCAACCACGATGACCCATCGCGCGAAGGCGGCGGCAGCAACAGCGCGCAGCAGAGCCTCGCGGCACTCGACCTGCTCAGCGCGGCCAACTTCGTCAACTACTTTGGCAAGAGCGACAAGGTGGACGCGATCGAGGTCTTCCCGATCCTCATGGTCAAGGGCGAGACGCGCGTGGCGATCTACGGACTCGGCAATATGCGCGACGAGCGGCTCAACCGCATGTTCGCGCAGCAGAAGGTGGTATTTCGGCGGCCGGCGGAGAACCCGGAGCAGTGGTTCAGCATCTTCGTCGTGCACCAGAACCGTGACGACCGCGGTCGCGGCTCGAAGAACTGCATCCCCGAGAGCTTCATCCCGGACTTCATCGACTTTGTCGTCTGGGGCCACGAGCATGAGTGCCTCATCGATGTCCAGGAGAGCGTCAAGGGCGACTTTTACATCACACAACCCGGTTCGTCGGTCGCGACGTCGCTCATTGAGGGCGAGGCCAAGCAGAAGCAGGTGGCCGTGCTCGAGATCCGCGGCCAGAACTTCCGCATGACCAAGCGCGCGCTGCACACCGTGCGACCCTTCAAGATGGGCGAGATCATCCTGAGCGAGGTCGAGGAACTGGACCCGAACGACCCGGACGTGGCCGATCGCATCCACGAACTGCTGGAGGCGCGCGTGCTGGAGCTGTTGGGCGAGGCGGAGGAGGAGCAGCGCCGACAGCCGCAGCGGCTCCCGGAGCTCAAGCAGGTGCTCGTGCGGCTGCGCGTGGAGCACACGGGCTTCCCCGTGCTGCACAACCAGCGCTTCGGCAGTCGTTTCGTGGGCAAGATCGCGAATCCGAACGACATCCTGCTCTTCTACCGCCGCAAGAAGGAGCGCGTGTTCGCGCTCGACAAGGACGGCAACGGCAGCATCGGTGGTGTGAAGGGCAAGAAAGGCGGCGCGTTCAGTGAACCGATCCGCCCCACGCGGCTCGACACGGTCACGATTGAGGACATTTTGCAGCGTAAGCTGCACCTCCCTGACCAGAAGCTCGTGTTTTTGCCCGAGAAGCCGCTGGCGATCGCGCTCGAGAACTACGTCGTGAAGAACATCCCGTCGGCGCTCGACGAGTTCGTCGACAACCAGTTGGAGGAGACGCAGCGCGAGCTAGGCTCGAAATTGGCCGAAGCCAAGTCCAAAAAGGACATCCTGGACGCCGTCGAGAAGAAAAAAGAGAAGACCGACGCCGAGCACTTGCTCCGAGAGGAAGAGGAGAAAGATGAAGCAGATGGGAATGGCCTGCGGTCCACGAGTGCGACGCCGCAGCGCAGCGACGGCTTCTCTCAAAGTCTGCGCGCGCAAGCGAATCAGAGGCAGGAAGACGGTGATGACGATGCGGCTTCGAGTCGTGTGAGCAGCCGGTTTGGGACTCCGCGACGAGGAGGAGCAGCGAAGCAAAGGACCACGACTGTCGAGGAGTCGGTCTTGGATGACGATGCAGACAGCGACATCGGGTTCCTGGATTCGCCCAAGAAAGCCAAGAAATCAGCCGCGGCATCTCACAGTCGCAAAGCAGCAGCAGTCGCACCAGCGACGAGTGCAAGGAGACCGCCAGCGAGAGCAGCATCTGCTCGCAAGAAGATGGCAAAGCAGGATGTGTTCTCCGATGATGAAGACGATGATGTTTTACCGGATGACGATGGCGATGATGACTATGAGATGAAGGGCGACGACGGGGATGAAGCGGAGAGCGAGATGACGCAGCAGCGAGCCACTAGCAAAAGCAAAAAGCCGCCAGCACGAGCGCCAAAGAAGCGACTGCGTCAGCGCCAGAGCGACGACGACAATGACTTTGGTGAGGACATGTCGTCCGACGAGCCGCCGCCGCGCAAGCGAGCTACCCCAGCTGCGAAGACCGCCACCATGGCGCGCGCCTCAGCCAAAGCGAAGCCAACACCCGCCTACCTGACGTACAACAACAGTAGCAACACGCAGGGGGAAGAGATCGACTTGATCTCATCCGAGGAAGAGCAACCCAAGCCGCGCGCAGCCACGGCTGCTAGTGCAAAGCGCAAGCCGCAGCCAAAGATCAACGAGATGTTCCAGCGCCAGCAGCAGACAAATGGCGACAATGACGACGTGGAGAGCGACGCCGAGTTCACACAGCTGGCGACAACCAATGTCCTCCGAACAGATTCGCCCGCGACGGACTTCTCGCAGTCGCAGCAGGCGCTCACTGGGGGCTCCACGGCCAAGAGGCGAAAGCTCCCGCTGTCGATGGTCGCGGCATCCCAGTCGAGCAGCCAAGGCGGTGGCGGTGCGGCGGCAGCGAAGCGAGACGCCGAGTCCACCTCTGCGATCCGAAAAGGCTGGGGGCGTTCGCGGCGATGAGTTAGTGATTGAGAACAGAGTGGCTGCCTGTGAGTGTGGGAGATGATGGACAACGCGAGGCAACACAACCCGAGATCAATATCAACGCACAAAACCATCTTCACTTCCTAGTTTCAACGAATTTATTCATGCTTTACGCGCGTTTGGCTTGAGCTTTGGTTTGCAAGAAGACGGCTTCCGACGTCCCGTGGAGAGCCACTGGCGTTCGGCGAACGTGCGACCCGGTCTTGATTCACTGCAAATTCTCAAGTCTCGACGGTGACAACGGGACGCGCTAGCTTACTCCATGCTCTCGTTATCAACGCCTTCTGGTGGAGGTGTAGTCGGTAGGCTGAGCGAGAACTCTTCGTCCTTGGCAGGCTCTGGACGCACCCATGTCTTGTTCTGAAAGCGAGGACGCATCTGCGACGGGTAAAATGGGTTGCGCGGCGCAAACGTGGAGGCGCCAGGGTTCAATCCCGCGTTCGGAGCCGCCGAGCTGTTCTCAGCAGGAGCTGCCGACTCCGTATTCGCATCGTCAGCTTGGGCTTCTTCGGCCTTGGCGACATTTGGGTTGACCCACTTCTTGTTCTGGAAGGCTGGGCGAGGTGCGCGACCACCGTGGTGAGGAACACCTGGCATTGGGGGAACTGGAGGAGCGCCGTACGGTCCTGGGGCGCCGTGGAAATGACCCGGGCCGCCGTGATGTGGTGGGTAGCCCATGCCGTACGGAGGCATCTGGCCAAACGGAGGTGGCTGGAAGTACATCGGGTGTCCGTAAGGCTGTAAGCAAGTCAAAGGAGAACACATAAAATCTGTTAGACAAGCCAGTCACTTGCAAGAAACTGGCGTCAAGGTGCAACTTACTGGAGGGAATCCGCCGCCGTATCCTGGTGGGCCGTTGTAGTAGCCGCCGTGCTGCTGCTGACCGTGCATAGGACCACGACCGCCGCCATTGCGACCGTCGAATCTGTCGCCACGTTCTGGGTGGTCACTCGGAGGAAGCGGTGGTGCGGCGCCCTGGCGTGGCTGGTCCTTCTCATCTGTCCTTCTTGACTTGCGGTTGGAATCTGAATCTTGGTTCTCCTGGTTGTTTCGGTCACTGCGACCGTTGTTGGATCGACCCGATCTCTCGCGGTCCGAGTCTGCAGAGCGAGGGTTCACTTTCTTCTTCTTGTTCGTGTTCAAACTGTCGCGGGCGTCCAGCTCGGCCTGGTCCACATTCACAGGTGGGCCAAGCAGCTGGGAAAGGCGACCTCCGGATCCGCGACGCTGGGTGTGTGCTGGCTCCGACGACTCGGGTTCGGTACTCGCCTTTCGCTTCGATGCACTGGCAACTGGCTTCGGCTCTTCACGAGCTGGCTTCTTCTTTGGTGACGTCTTCTCCACCACTCCAAATCGCTGCGAGCGCTTCGCGAGCACGTCGTCGACCTCTTTCGGTGCGCGGTTCAGCGTTCGGACGGTTCCACGGCTCGAGCTCAGGGACACGAGCTTCTTGTCAGAGTTCGTCGAGCTGCCCTTCAAGCTGATAATGCGCTTGGTCGTCGGAGTTGTGCTTGATGTGGAGGTAGTAGTGCCTTCTTGGTCGTTCTTGCTTGACTCTGCTGCAGGCGGAGCGAGCTCTGCGTCGTCGGCTTGCGCACCGCTCGCGGCTCCTTTGGCTTCGTACGACGGCAGGAGCGCACTGAGCCACTCGACGAACTGCTCGGCGGACTCTTCGCCAATGAAGTCGATCAGGTCATGGGCAATCTGCGCCATGTTCTTCTTGTTGCCGACCATCACGAGGACGTATTCCTGTGGGGCGCGACGGGTGAACATCATCACCACACGCAGCGAGGCGACGGATCGATCGATCGCACACACAGACAGACATAACAAACAGCATAAGCACATGACGACATTCCCACTCTACACACGCATCTTCTCTTTTCCGCTTCCGCTATGGATTGCTTTCCGCTTCTTTTTTTTCATCTTCCCCGTCATGGCCGATCTCTTTTTTTCGTTCTCTCTTTTTTGTGGCACACAAGCATTCCACAATCCACACACATATACAACATGCAGTGCACGCAGGCCCGGCAGGGGTGAGGTCTTCGTGTAAGCTTGGGTTGACGATGCTGAGACGGCTTGGTGCTTTCTTGCTGGTGAACTTCGTCTTGGGCTTGTGTGTGGTTTCTTTTCTTGGGGGTTATCGTGGGGCTGTCTTGGATTCTTGGACACACCGCCAACAGGGGCGGAAAACGGGGGAGGGCTACTTTCACTCGCACGCACGTACAACAGACACAAACACAAAGCAAGCGCACACCATACAACGAGTAGACGCTCCACCTCCAGCGACGACAGAGCAGCGATCCCCACCACATCCGCCGCCTACCAATCGCATCCAGTCGACGCAGAAGACGCGTCGAAAGAGAAAGAGCCGCGCGCGGAGGAAGAGAAGGCGCGAAGAAGACGGGAAGAGCGATTCCGCATCGCGTCGCAATCCTAAAGCTAAAACTGACGAGAGAGATCCTAGCTTGTCTACCTATGTTAATGAAGCACGTACCGCCATGACCGTGTCCACCTCGACACCCAGCATGTCCGTGAGCTTGCTCTGCGTCTCGCCCTGGATCTCGGCGCGCCACGCGGGCGTGAGCGTCAGCGGGAAGACGTACTCCTTGTTGTACGCCATCGCTCTCTCCTTCTTCTTCCGGTCGCTTTGCGCTTGGTGCTTGTTGGTTGCGGAATGGGCTGGCAAGCTGGAAGGGAGGCTCAAAAAGGACAAGAACACAATTAGGGACACGGGACAAAGAACCTGCGGTTCACTCGAGTGACATGTATATCTCCGCTTTAGTGTCGCGTGAGGCAGAGAAATAGGCGACATGTGCGAGCTCACACGTCACATTTTCCCAATCGAAGAGCTCAAACGCAATGTGCATCAAACAAGATTCGCTTCTATTCATGGGCTGCTATTGCTTGGCGCAATGTCTCTCTGCGTCAAGCAATGCGCAGCGCTCCGATGCCAAGCACACAACCAACACCACTACGCCAGTACACACTTCAGTAGCTCCCTGTACACGTGGCGGTTGCTATCGCAGCTTGGGCAGAACGCGCGTGGCGACGACCTCCCAGATCAACGCAGCACAAAAGTTGCCACAGAAGAGCGCGAGCATGACCCAGCGGTGCGACTGCGGCACGGGCATGATCTGGAAGGCGTTCGAGAGGCCCGCGGAGAAGTCGAGGAGGAACCAGAGGTTGATCGCGAGCACGGCGGCGAGCACGAGTGTG
>JAASFQ010000237.1:0-33228 GCA_023333845.1 Globisporangium polare | reverse complement strand
GATGTCCGCTCCTCGCGAAAGTAGCTCCTTGACGACGCCTGTGTGGCCGTTCTGCGAGGCGACGAAGAGAGGCGATTCTCCACTAACGAGGGTTGCCTCGATGTCTGCGCCTCGCAACAACAACTCAGCAACCACATCGCTATGACCGGTTTGAGCCGCAATGATTAGTGGCGTTGCTCCATTCATGTTGGCTGCTTCGGTGTTCGCACCACGCGACAATAACTCAGCAACAACCCCCTCGTGACCTATTTGCGAGGCGGTGTAGAGAGGAGATTCTTCACCTACGTCTGCTGCCTCAATGTTGGCTCCTCGCGATAGCAAGTCAGCGACGACGGACATGTTCCCCAGCTGCGAAGCGATGAAGAGAGGCGATGGTGCATTCGCATTTACTGCGTCGACAGATGCTCCTCGCGACAGCAACTCTACGGCCACGTCTGTGTGACCTTTCTGCAAGGCGGCTTGGAGTGGAGTCCAGCCGTCTTCGTTGGTTGTATCGACGCACGCTCCTCTCGAGATCAACTCCTTGACGATCTCGTTGTGGCCATTTGCGGAAGCAGCGAAGAGAGGCGATAACCCACTCTCATTTGCTGCATTGACGCTCGCTCCCTGCGATAATAACCGGACGACGATGTCCTTGTGGCCATTCTTGGAAGCAACGAACAAAGGCGACTCTCCGCTGACGAGTGCTGATTCGATGCTGGCTCCTCGTGATAGCAATTCCTGGACGATATTCTTGTGGCCGAGCAGTGAAGCGATGTACAGAGGTGAAGCTCCATTCTCGCTTGTTGCTTCGATGTTGGCACCGCGCGACAGCAACTGCACGACGACATCTGTGTGCCCCAGCTGCGCAGCGATATACAAAGGCGATGCTCCCTTCACGACTGCGGCATCGACGTTCGCTCCTCGCGACAACAATTCTGCAACGACGTCTCTGTGTCCATTTCACACCGCGATGTAAAGCGAGGTCCAGCCGTAATTATTTTCGGCGTGAACGCTCGCTCCTCGCGACAGCAGCTCGGTGACAACGTCAGTGTGACCGTTCTCTGAGGCGATGAACAGGGGTGTTTCTCCTCTCGAATCTGCTGCATCGACAGTTGCTCCTCTCGACACCAACTCGCTGACAATGTCCTTGTGACCGTTCTCAGCAGCGATGAAGAGAGGCGACTGCCCACTGAAGAGCGAGGCATCGACGCTAGCCCCACGCGACAGTAGCTCCTCCACCACGTCCGTGTGGCCATTTCGCGCTGCGATGTGAAGTGAAGCCCAGCCTTCGTTTGCAGCATCAACACACGCTCCTCGCGACAGCAATGCGACGACGACGCCCGCGTGACCTTTCTTTGAAGCGATGAGCAGAGGTGTTTCTCCAGTGACGATCCGTACATTAGCATTTGCTCCGTGGGACAGCAACTTCAGCACGATGTCCGTGTGGCCATTCTGCGATGCGATGTAGAGCGGGGATACTCGACTCACGTTTGCTGCATCGGCGTGAGCTCCTCGCGACAACAGCTCCTCGACAACGTTAGCGTGGCCGTTCTCCGAAGCAATGAACAAAGGCGATTCTCCACTGACGAGGGCTGCATCGACGTTCGCTCCTCGCGACAGCAACTCTTCAACAACGTCCAAGCATCCGAGCTGTGCACCGATGTAGAGAGGCGAAGCGCCGCTGCTGACAGCTGCCTCGATGGCAGCTCCCCGAGACAGCAACTCCACGGCAACGGCATCGTGGCGATTTGCAATCGCGACGAACAGTGGGGATTCTCCTTTCGCATTTGCTGCATCAGCATTCGCTCCACGCGACAGCAATTCCACGACGACGTCCCTGTGGCCGGCTTTCGAAGCAATGAAGAGAGGCGATACTCCATCCGCAGTTGCTGCTTCGATGTTCGCGCCTCGCAAGAGCAACTCGACAACGATCTCCTTGCGCCCGTTTTCTGCAGCGATGTAGAGAGCCGATTCTTCGTTCCCTGTTGCTGCATTCACATTGGCTCCACACAGCAAAAGCTCCATGACGACGGTTTTGTGGCCATTCTGAGCAGCGAGGAACAGCGGCGAGACTCCGTCAACATCCGCAGCATTCACGTCCGCTCCTCGCAACAGCAGCTCCGACACGACATCCCTGTGGCCGGCGTGTGAAGCCAGGAAAAGAGGCGAGACACCGTCCTTCGTTCCAGCATTCACGCTGGCTCCTCGCGACAGCAACTCCACGACGATGTCCAAGTGACCAAGCAGTGCGGCGATAAAGAGTGGCGACGACCCATCTGACGCAGCAGCATCCACGCTGGCTCCTCGTGATAGCAACTCCACAACGGCATTGACGCGACCACATTGAGCCGCAATATACAGCGGAGTTACACCATTCGCGTTCACTGCCTCGGAGTTTGCTCCTCGCGACAGCAACGTCACGACAACTTCCACGTGACCCATCTGCGCAGCAATGTGAACCGCCGTCCAGCCACCGTCGTCTGCAGCATCAATGCTCGCCCCGAGGTCAAGAAGAAGATCCGCCAGACTGTGGTGACCGTTGCTGCTGGCAGCCATCAGAGGTGTGACGCCAGATGCGTTGGTCGCATCCACAAGACCCGCTTGCTCGTGCTGCACAAGTAGCTCGCGTACTTGGGCTTCGTCGCCCGCACGACACGCGGCGAGCAGCCGCTCGACTGGCGAGGAAGCTCGCATGGCGGTAGATGTGCGGGTGCTTGCTGCGCTCTTGTGTCGTCGGTTTCCGGCGCCTGCGGCCCTTCGCTGCTCGTGCTGCTCGAGCTGCGACGTGGCTTCTCCGGTGCGTGGGCTGCTCTCTTTCTCTCTTTGGCGGATTGCAAACACGAAAGCAAGCCCGATCCGCAGCTGTAAGTATCAGATTAGTACCGGCAAGCCTCTCAGCCACAGAAGTGAACCCATTGAGCCAGTGATGGGTGTGGATACTATAAGACGCGGACTAGTATTCCACTTGTGAAGTTACTATTCACGACGACGGGTCCATTCATTTAGCGGATCCTTCAAAGCTGGATCTGCTTGCAGCCACCATTTGTTCTTTGGACGACGGCGTCCGACTGCGCTGCGACATATCCCGCTGGCATCCGACATCTTGCAGCTTGAACTCAAGCTGCCAGCCACTCATCGAACAGCTCAGGAGCATGGCATCGGGTCTTCGAGGTTGGCTCAAATCTGTGGATGGAGTGTCACGAAAAGAAAAGAAAGACCAGCTCAAATGGTTTATATGAATTTCATGCTTTTTCAAGCACGTTCGATACACTCCGGGTGAGATTTCAGCAATTGCGCCAGTTTGTGAAATTCGACACAGCTCCACCTTGCCGTTGAGCTCGCTGTCGCTCGAATGTGACCACATTGCATAGACGCCCAAAGTGATAGATGCTCAGTTTGATTCGTTAGACGCACGTCCTGCCTTTTATCAAAGATCTATTCTTCACTTTAATGCGGTCAAAATGGTCTGAAGCAGTTAGCTCACCGCATCCACTCTTTTTGAGACAGCAACATGATCGGCTCCTCGCACGAACGCAATGTCCGAGAGAGAGAGAGTGGGACCGAGAGCCCGCGACGCTCTTCCAGCCAATCGTGTGCGCGGATCACCTGTGACCAGGCAATTCTCCTCCCCTTTCTCAGCAAGTTGGCCGACATCCGTCGACTCGCGCGAGACCGGACTTTTGCCACGTTTGGACACACATGGACGAAGACTGGTTCTGGGCACACGTGGATGTGGCCGAGTCGCAGACAAGATATTGCACTCTGTGCAACAGGACAGCGAGCCAGCGCGGCAATCCGTGCAATGTGCAATGTGGTTTTCGAGCCGCCCGTGTTGCCACTCGCTTGGATTTGCATTCGTCCACAGCCGCTTGTTCGCTCATGCAAATGCTTTTGTCTTCAAATCCCCCCCAGCACAGTGTTGCAGTTGTGTCTGAATGCGTGAGTCAACAAGTCGCCAGCAGCAATAACCTTGCTGCTGGCCCTCCAGTCATTCGTGAACCCCCTTGCCGTCCATTCAAACAGCGAGCGTGCCACGTCTTGCAAATAAGAAAACGCATCAGCCGGAGGCCAACGTGTACCCAGCGAGTCGGTCACGAGCCTCTTCGCATCGGATTTCTGCTGCTCTCAATGCCATTCGCCAACAAGAACGCGCACGCAAAGCAAGTCGGCCAAGCGTTTGCTTTTGTGAGCCAGTCAATCCCCGTGCCGCAACTGTGAAATTCGCCAAATATTCGCTGTTCTTTCTAAATATTGAGAGTCGAGAACACGCTTGTTTCAGTTCTCACATACAAACATCAAGTCCCTCTTGTGTTCTCGACACATCGTGGGTTTCTCGCAAGCAGCCCTGTCCCACAGAAAGCGTTCCATTTTTGGAGGCGGGCTTGCTTCTTGCTTGCACAGGAGATTGCCTCGCGCGCTCCAGTCGTCAATCCACCACTCGCGCAACAACAACAACAACAGCAAGCAAGCCAAGCCAAGCAAGTCACGCAAGTGTGTGCCAGTCGATCGGCGCTTGCTTGCTGCCAGCCAGCCCGTCAGTCGGTCCACGGGCGTGCGTGCGTGCGTGTTTGTTTGCGCGAGTCAACAAACAAGTTTGTGGTGCGGCACACAACCAGCTGCTGGACTTGCTCGCCCGCGTGTTGCGTCGGCTTCTCGGCTCGTTCTCCGCTCAGCATCAGCACCAGCATCAGCGTCCGCCACCGGCTGTCGCGCGCGCGCTTCGTCTCTTTCACCAGAGAGAGCGAAAGAGAGAGAACGTTCCCACGCAACCCCAGGAGGAGCGCACAGCAGCCAAACAAGCGAGCAATCAAGGCGACCCCAACCAACAAGCACGGCTTGCACCACACAACGCGAGATTCGATCGACTCAACAAGTTGCGCAAGTGGTGCGGCGACTTGTTATTGCACAACTCGCAAGTGGTTGGGTACACACACAGACACACACGCAACAAGCCGCATGAGTACACTGCGGCAGCCAGCGCACGTCCCGATGGCGACCGCGCTCTCCATGACGGCGTCCTCGTCCTCCTCGTCCACTGGGACCAGCAAGGCGCAGCGCACGACAACAGCAGCGGCGCTCAGCAGCACAGCCACAAGCAGCAAGAACTGGCGCGGCAAGTACTTGCGCGCGCTCAACATCTCGACGCCCGAGGTCGACGTCGTCTCGCGCAAGAAGCACCCACCCGCAAGCGTCCACACGTCCGACTTGCGCAGCCAGCAACAAGTTGCGCAACAAGCGCGCCGATCGCGTACGAACCTGACCGCCAGCGACAACAACAGCAAGAGCGTCTCGTTCAGCCGGAGCTTCAGCACGTCGACGGACCGCGACGGCGACGAGTTCCAGGCCGCGCGCGTGAATCGGTACCAGGTCCCGCAGACCGCGCGCTACAGCCACCGACGCGCACTCCACGCCACCGGCGAGCAGCTCACCACAGGCAGCACCAGCAAGAACAGCTATGGCTTTGCGCTCAAGCCCGACCTGGCGCGCGGCCGGCGGTGCCACACGGACCCGTTCGTTGCCAGCACGGATCGTGTGGCGAGTGAGAGTGAGAGCAGAATGGTGATGGCGTCGGCGCCGATCCAGATCCCGACGTCGGCCGGCGCGGGCGACATTTCCAGCATCGGCGGCAAGCTCTCGGATCTCACTGATGGCGGCGGTCCGACGATGGCGAACAAGAACTACAAGAGCAAGCGCTACGGCAGCAAGTCGCCTGCGAAGAACAACTGCAGCAACAATCACAACAGGAGCAGCAACAAGCTTGTGAACAACAGCAGCAATCAGGACGCGGTCGTGGGCAACCTGCTGTCCTGGGAAGAGCCGGCGGTGATGATGATTGGCGTCAAGATAGCGGCGAACGACAACAAGACAAAGCCTGGCGGCAGTGCCCTCGGCGGATTGGACATGGCGTTCAGCAGCTTGCGGCTGGATGGCGATCTCGGTGGTGTCAACAACAGTATCCGTATCGGTGGCGATGATGGCGAGCTGTTCTGTGACGAGTTTGTCGAGACCGAGGACGATGACGATGACGGCTCGGACGAGGATGAGGATGTGGACGAGATCTTCGAGATGGAGGACTTTGACAGCGACGCCAGCAACATCAACAACAACAACAACCACGGCGGTAGCAGCAGCGTTATCAGCAAGAGCAAGGCGAGACGACGCAGAACGGCGTCGGCGTCCCAGGCAACGACTGCGAGTTCCCCGAGCAAGAGGAGCTCGGCGGCGCTGCCGCGTTACCACAGCGTGCGTCAGATGCGCTCGCACGGCACGCCGACGGATTTGACGGATTCAGCGACGGCGATGGAGCTGCCCGAGTCGTTTGTACCTCCGCACCAGCTCATCCAGCGCGACTGCTTCTCGATCGGGCTGCGCGACGAGTTCAAGCGTCGGCAGCCCAAGATCTGAAGGGCGTGACCAGATAAAGCAGGAGCTCAAGATGATCAAGACGGAGGAGGACGGGGACGGCTTGCAAGCCGCCATTGTACAGTAGATAGTCGCCGACCAACCACCCGCACCCATAGAGAAAAGCGCGCAGCGGACCCTCTCCATCCAACACCGACGGCACCAGCCTCATGCTTCAAGCGACAGTTCGTGCCGAGGCTCAGGCTTGAAGCCCAGCACCAGGCACGTCCAAGCCGCGAGAGAGCTGAACCTGACAGGAAGACCCCGAGTTGACGGCGTCGGTGAGCCAGGGACGACCCATTGCGAATCGAGCTCTCCACAGATCGATCGGATCACGCAAGCGAAGCGACCATCCGAAAACCCAAGCAAGTAGGTCCAGGGACGATAAAGATCGGAAATGCAGCATCAGCGTACAGATCAGTCCATCAGTTAGTGCTCGTGTCTCGTGTGCTTGGATTGACTGACTTTCTGCGGTCCACTCCCTCCCTCACTGAGCCAGTCGTGAGGACATTCTGACGCACAGGAAGACAGACAGACGCACCACTGGTGATCCATCATCCATCCATCCATCACCCCATCCAGCGGCGGATCAATTCGCCCACCCCATTCGTCTCGCTCTCTCTGGCCAGCGAGCAGGAAGCAAGAGACCTCGAGTATGGAGCATCGAGCGTTTGCAGGAATGGATGGGCATGTTGAGTGCGAAAACAGTCGCGTGATTTTTATTCTCGAGTCCTTCGAGTATTTTTTGTATGATTCTTTTGTTATGATTGAAGCGCACTGCTTTTGCTTCGTAATATCCTTTGCACTGTCGCAGTTGACTTTGACGCTCGAATTTTGTCCACAGAACGGTCGGTCGTGTGAACAATCGCTTTGTCCATTCAGAGCGAATGCGCCTGGGTGAGATTGGCTCGCGACTCGCTTTTCCTTTCGTGAGCCTCCCACAGTTCCTTTGAAATCACATATCAGATGCTCATTCGAAACGAAGCTCCTGATTGAGCAGCTGTTCAGCCTCATCAGATGTCTATTTTTGCAATAAAATGCCTTTTGTTTACTATTGTGAATGAGCTCAGTCGACAAGGCAACCAGCACTCCTTCACGACAATCCAACCAGCGGATTCCGACGAGCAATCCCATCCGCCAAGACCAGCAGGCTGGCGAAGGAAATCATCGCACACGGATTGCCGCCACGCCAGTCTCGAGTATTGCCGCAGGCGCTCCTGGCCACGAGTGGAGTGTCAAGTGGTGGTGACTGGCGGCGGTGGTGGTGATGAGGACACCTTTGAAGCCTTGCTTTCGGGCTCTTCTCCACGTGGAGCCACTTTTTTTCCCCTCTCTCTTTCTGACTGACTCGCAATCCGACAACAGCCTGTTGCCCTGTCTCTGGCAGAAAACAAACAGGACATTCCCACTAGGTACGAAAGACGATTCCTGTTTGCGCCGCTTGTCTCGACGAGACAGCAATTTGACTCTTCCTCAAATGATGGATCTCGGGCACTCCAAACACGCAACGGACGTTGACTCACTCGGTGGCCAACATGCCTCAGCCAACAACAGCAGCAGCAGCAGCAGCGCAAAACGCTCCCACGACGGAAGCCTTCTTCGCGATCCAATCTCCTTTAATATTGCTCGGCCATTTCCCGCCACGTCGCTCCCTCTTCGTTGCTGTGTGTGTGAGCGAGCTTCATTTTCTATTTTAAAGACAGCTGCCGCCAGCACACTTTTGTGCGGGAATGGCCGCCGACATTTCTGGACAGGCTCGCTCTCATCATCGCGCCGAGGCAGGCAGCCACCATTAGCTGCAAGAACGCGCCATGGCCAGTAAAATTAAAAGACGTATTCTGTCCTTCCGTTGCTTGTTTGCGCTCGTCAAACACGTGGTGGTAAGCCCAAGCCAGATCTGCCTCTTTTTATTCCCCCAAAAGAAGGCAGACCGCACAAACACACCGTCGCTCTCGAATACAAGACCCCTCTCCTCCTGGTCGTTTTGGAGTTTCCTTCCTTCCTTTCTTCTCTCCATTTTATTTTGACACGAAAAAGAGCTCTTCACATCGGAGAGCTCTCCCCACGACCAGGCACAATAGCGGGCTCAATCGCAATATCGCTCGCAGCAGACTCCAGCGCGACAGCGGGCGACATGATCTGGACGCCGCTCGCGCTCGGCAGCGTCGTGCTCTCGTGCATCGGCACGACGCTCATCGTGCACAAGCTCTTCCGCGACTGGGACCTGCGCGTCTCGTGCGTGCGGTGGCTCTTCTTCCTCTTCTTCGTCTACCTCTGGTTCTACTCGGTCGCGCGCGCCGTGTTCTACGCGTGGATCGTCGCGCAGCCGGCCAGCGCCATCGTCGACGTGTACCCGAGCGCCGACGGCGTCAAGCTCACCTACGAGGAGCTCGACAGGCTCGGCATCCACGCGATCATGCACATGAAGGCTTCCCGTAACGCCTTTGTCGTGTTCGTGCTGCTCTTTGGCGACGCCGCGCATTTCGGGGTCGCGATCTGGATCTTCCCGTTGGTGTACGAGCTCTCCAAGATCGCGCGCAAGTCCATGGACCGAGGCGCCGAGAAGGAGAGCGCGCGCATTCGTATCTACGCGGTGGCAGGGCATGTGGCGCTCGCGGCTTTTATTGTGACGGACGTGACGCTGGCGTTCGCGAGCGGCGGCATCGGGTACACCAAGGCGAACCACGACTGCCTGCTCTTCGTGTACGTCGTGCAGATCCTTACGCTCGCGTACATGATCGTGCTGCTCGTGCTGCTCCGGGTGAACGGTCGGAAATACGAGACGGTCCAGGGCCAGTTCGTCGTTTCGCCCGTGTTCATGCGGCTCCATCGCATCATGTACGTCCATTCAAATAGCGCCCCATCGCGGGTCCAATCATCTTGTGTACTCACCATCTATGTTGTATTACAACAGGGTCATCTATGTAGTCTTTGCGTTCCAGTTCCAGGTCTCGTCGCTGATAATCTACGGCTCGAACACGCGTCTGCACAACATGCTCACGTTCATCGGCGTGAGCCTCGTGATCTACAACCTCACAGGATTCGCGCTCTCAGTCACAACAGGCTGCAGCCAGACGTGCGTGCTGAAGTTCTGCGGCTGCTGCATCCCGGACGATATGGAGGCGCAGCTGATCCACGGCGGCCCGCTCGAGGGCATGGTGACCCCGCTCGAGACGCCGTTCCACGAGAGCCATGGCGTTACGGCGCTGAATGGCAGCGGCAATGCTGGCGCCGGTGGGGCGAACCCGCCGACCGTGAACCCCGTGTTCGTGTTCACGGACATCGAATCCTCGAGCGCGCTCTGGGGCATTGGCGACGGTCAGGTCATGAAACTCGCGACCGAGCTCCACGACAGCATCCTGCGCGGGCTGTTGGCGAAATACCGCGGCTACGAGATCACAACCGCAGGTGACGCGTTCCAGCTGGCGTTCCACTCGATTCGAGAAGCCACGTCGTACTGCCTGGACGCGCAGATCCAGTTGGTGATGGCGAAGTGGCCCAAGGAGCTTCATGGACTTGTGCCTGCGACCGAGAAGAAGCGCTCCGGAGGGTACCGACTGATCTTTAACGGCCTGCGCGTGCGCATGGGTATCCACGACGCGTCCGAGTCGGAAGGCACGCTCGTGCAGGACATCCACGCGGTGACGGGCAAGATGACGTACACTGGCGCGTCCGAGGTGATCGCGAACGAGATCGGCGACCTGGGCTCCGGTGGGCAGATCCTCGTGACGAGGCGCGTGGCGCAGTGGCTCGCGCAGAACGAGGCGCTCGTGGACATTCCCTTCAAGGTCGAGCGTGTGGGCACGCACGTGATCCCGCAGGTGAACGGCCACTTGGAGGTCTTCCAGGTTGTTCCCGAGCTCTTTGCGAAGCGCAAGAAGTACTTTGGCTCGATCATCAAGCGCACCGAGACAATGTACTCGCTGTACACGGACCGCGCGGGCCGCGCCACGAGCGCCCGTGACCGAGAGCCCATGACGCCTCCCTACACGCCGCCGCGACCCATCTCGCCCTCGGACGAGTACCATTTAATGAGCTCCACGCGGTCGCTGCCGATGCTCCAGCATCAGCGAGACTCGAGCATTGGAGCGCAGGAGCTCTCGAGAAGCCCTGTACAATAGAGTAAGAAAAAGGAGTAACATAGGGAGAGGAAGGAGAGTGTAGAGCAGCAGTTTCTAGTTGCAAATGTGGGGCGACAGCCCCGCGATCTCGTATTTATTAGCGTTAATGGAAAGACCCCAAAGACCAGTGTTGTTCTCATGAGTCTGTTGCATGACCACCATTTTCATCAGGACGAGCCGACTCGACCAAAATGCGCTTACCCTGCATAAAAAGGTATTGGCTTGCTTTTCAATCTGGCCGCACTATCCTTTTGCTTATTGCAAACAGGTTAGTGGACAGCAATCCAACTTGATAGAGGTATATGGCGTGACTCCATTTCACTCGCGATCATGCATCCTTTTTTGGCTCGCTCCCTCACAAAAGACAAAAAAGGTATCAACAGCAAAGGAAGCAATGGCACCCTCCGGCTCGGCTTCTTCCTCCTCGGGCTTCTCCTCCTCCGACGAGGACGACGCCGAACACGAGCAAATGCAGTACGAGCGCATCACGACCACAGCCTCCGTCTCCGTCACCAGCGTGCCCGTGGACGTCATCGAAGAAGAGATCGAAAACGACACCGTCGCGCCATCGACCGCCTTTACGACGAGCCTCGACGACGACGATGACGAGGCACAGCTCCAGGAGGCAGACTTAAGTGCGCTGGCGCTGCACGTTGACGCGCAGTGTATGGCGACCGCGACGCCGCTGCTGCAGGGCTCGCTGTCGTTCCACTACGAGCAGTTCACGACCGCGATCGAGCTCGTGACGGCCAGCTGGCCCGTCACAACTGAAGACGATGGCGATGATGACGAAGCGCAGGATCCGAAGGCGATGGCGTACCGCGCACTGCGCGCTGCGCTCTATGCGCGCTTCCAGAGGGCGTTCCCGCTCACGCCCGAGATGTACGCGCAGTGGCTGAGCGACCTGTCGGAGCGCGACCTGCGCGCCAAGCAGCGCGTCTTTGAGCTCTCGGCGCGCGACTACCAGTCCGTGGCACTGGCGCTGCAGTACGCGCAGTTTCTCCACGGTAATGGCTCGGAACGCGCTACACATCGCTTCATGCATGACTGACTGGGCTCGTATATTAACTGCGACTGTGTGGTCTGTTGTTGCTGTATAGACAATGAAGGTGAAGCCGGTCTGCCGACGACCGAGTCCGTCATGGAGCGCTTGCTGCGCACGGTCGGCACGCACTACACACTGGGCCACGACGTCTGGAAGTTCTACCGCGAGCTCATTCAACAGGACGAACAGGCGTCTCCGCTCCAGAAAGAGCAACGCGTACGAGCGTTCTACGCGCGGCAGATGGCGCTCCCACTGCAGCAGAACGACCTGGTGATGTCGGAATTCCGCGCGTGGAACAACTACAACACGCTGGAACCCGACGCCAAGCGCCACGAGCAGCTCTTTGCAAATGCAGTGAAGCGCCAGACGAAAGGCTTTGGACCGCTCATGAAGAAGATGAACCAGTTCGAAGAACGACTCCAGGCCGCAGCGAGTGGACAGAGTTTGGCGGACGAAGTGCCTCTGGACCAGATCTGGCTCCAGTACATCAACTTTGTCACGTACCGGATCGTGCCGCTCATGCAAGCCGACGAGGACAATGGTGCTGTCACTATTGGTGTCGATGACCTGCTGAAGTGCATGCTTGAGCGCGCGGTGGCGATGGTGTGTCTGAGCTCGACGCTCTGGGCCAAGTACGCCGCGTTCCTAGGCTCAGCGAGTGATGCCAGCGATGCCGAGAAGCTCGCGCTCTCTCAGCGGGCGGTGCGCAATGTCTCGTTCGATTCGTCTGTGTGGAACAACCTGCTGCTCGAGATGGAGCGCCAGGATGCGTCGATCGCGCAGCTCAGTGCGTTCTTCACGCGCAAAATCGCGTCGCGAGCGAACCCGCTGATGATGGATGCCTACCATTTCCTCAGTGTGCTGGTCACGTACTGCGACGTCCATCGGCGTGAGGCTGCGCGCAAGAAAATCAACGCCCAGGCGATGCAGCAGCTGGAGCAGGCGTTCCAGGTCTGTGAGCAGTTCTGTGCCGACAACTTCCCAGAATTCCCGCTCGCCCGCACGCGGATCATGGAGTACCACGCCAAGTGCAGCTTACTTGGGTCCACATCAAGCAGTCGTCAGCCTGCGACAAAGTTTGCCAAGTGGAATGCTCTCTGGGACGAGATCCTACAACTGCGAGGCCAGGAAGCCGAGATCTGGGTGAGTTACTACCAGGAGAGTCTTCGCACTGGCGCGAAATCGACAGCTCAGGAGATCCGCGTGAGTGTCTTCCAGCGCGCGATGCAGCAGGTGACGGACTATCCAGTGTCGATTCTCGAGCTCTGGTTGGTGTTTGAGCGCGAGAATGGGATGTTGGCGGATTTCTTCCACGTCCGCCAGCTTCACGCGGACTTTGCAGCCAAAGCAGCAGCAGCGCAGGTAGCAGAGACCGTGGCAGCAAGTGTTGCAGCAGCTACTCCTGTTCAGCCCGAGTCTCGTAAGCGGAAAGCGGTCGATGCGAAGAGCAAACCAGAGCTGAAGCGAGCCAAACCTGCACCTGCATCTTGTCCGAAAGAAGACGAACCAAAGTCGAAATCCCAACAGCAACAACAAGCTGCTAAGAAGGCGGCAGTTCCTGAGAAGCTCATTGAGAAGAAGAAGACACACGAGGCGCTGACGAATGCGCACACGCTCTTTGCGTCCAACATCTCGAAGGATGTGACGAAAGAAGAGCTTGACGCGCTGTTCCAGGACATCCCAGGCTTCAAAGAAGTGCGTCTCGTGGTGAAAGCGCGTGCGAACCACATCAAGTCGCGTGGGATGGCGTACATTCAGCTGTCAGACGAGCAGGGCGTGGCAGCGGGTCTCTTGAAGAACGGCCTCGAGCTCAAGAGCCAGGCGATGAGTATTGTGCAGTCCAAGCCTCCCCAGGCTTCAGCGACGACAGGTGATAGTGGCAAGGACAAGAATGGCGACCTCAGTCGCGATGGAACGTGGAAGACCGACCCCGTGACGATCTACGTGGGCGGCTTGGTGCAGAAAGGAGAAAATGGTGGCGAGCACATTGGCGAGGCGAAGCTCCAGGAAGGCATCCAGCAGGCGCTGCAGTCCGCGGGCGAGCTCGTGGTCGTGAAGCGCGTGAGCATCCTGAAGGACAAGCGTGGCAAGCTCAAGGAATACGGGCTCGTGGAAGTCGCAGCACCCGAGCAGACAGCGAAGTGTGTCGAGCATCTGCAGGAGGTTCAGAAGATTCTAGGCGACCAGATCACGCTCAAGCCCTCGCGGTTCTCGATCGACCAGATCTTGCTGCAGCAGCAGAACCAGATGAAGAAGAAGGAGACGACAGACCCGTCAAAGACGAGTGGTGTCAGTGCTGGAAATGCTGGAGGTGCTGTCGCCCCGCGAGCAGCAGCGAGAATGAACACGATGAGTCTCATGCCGCGTGCGCTTCGCAGAAAGCAGCTCGCCGTATCGGCAGATGCGTCGTCCGTGTCAGCGTTGAAGGCGAGCAGCAACGTGACTTCGTCTTCGACTTCAGGAACCGCACCAGCACCAGCAAGCTCTCCGTCTCAGCAGACGACGCACGCATTGACCAGCACCACAACTCCTGGAAGCGACAGCAGACCCAAGACGAACGACGACTTCCGAAAGCTGATGATGAAGCAGTAAGCGGGAAAAAAGCGACCACCAACAACCCAATCAAGCCTTGCGCTAACAGGAGACTCGAGAGTTTCTTGTACGCGGGATAATTGTACGTAAGATGCTGACGCCAACTGGTGTTCCCTTCGGTCTTGATAGCTGTGATCCCCATAACTATTTGCTCGCTCGACTCATTAGGCTGAAACAGCCCTTCTCCACGGTGCACTAGTCTGCCATTCCGTGATTGTACCAGCTTGTCACACTTACTTGTCATCATCCGTGCCATCGCGGGCCGTGATGACGCGTAGCCCGACTTTGCCTTCTCGATCATCTCGATCGCCGTCATCCTCATCCAGAGCAACCGCTAGAAAGGCTCCTCCATGCTTCAGCTGGGATGCCTTCGCAGCCACGCGATTCTGCCAATAGCCCATAGCAAACGGCAGCGCTTCCTCGAGCGCTAGATACAACAAATACTGGATCGGCGGCGTGGACCCGAGCGGCCAGAACCAGAGCCCGAGGCGCATGCCGTCACGCAGCTGGTGGCTCAGCAGCGACACGACCACAAAGCACGCGCGACGAGTGCGTGTTGCCAAAGGCAGACTGGACGACGAGCACTTGTACACGAGCAGCGCGAGCGCGGCGACGAACGTCACGGCGTGGCCGAACGGGCGGTGCTACTCGTAACAGATACGCAATGAGTATTAGCAGCCTTGAGTGAGCCAATACAATACAGTCAATACAGCCAATGGTCGATACTGCACCTTGAGGTGCGTGGCGCCCGAGATGCTGAACGAGCCGGCGGCGATGAAGTGGTCGACGTCCAGCAGCGCTGCAGCGACGCCCGCGAGCACACAGCGCTGGAGGAACACGAGCCACGGTCGCATGTCTATACTAGGATCACCTCGCTCATCGTTGACATCGTCATCATTAGCATGCGCCTCCAGGTTGTCTAGGCTTGGAGAGGAGGAAGACGAGCGTCGCCCAGTGGAGAAGAGCTGCTCGTGCTCGGTCTGGCAGAGGAAGACACCCCAGCAGCAGAACGCCACGGCGCCGTGCGCGCTGCTGTCGACGAGGTGGCGCAGGAGCTTGGCGTCCGTCAGGTAGTATCTATAGGTTGCGCGGCAGAACAACAGAGACCGAGAGTGTTAGTAGGACGGCGAGCGTTCACACAACCGTGCCATTGAGCCGCGCTTTTGACCAGCAACACACACTGCCGTGTATACACACAGAGAGGGCACGTACGTCTGAGCGAGGAAAGCGTCGCTGGAGACGCAGACGACGACGAGTGCCGCCATGAGCACGCGCTGCGCCTGGCATGATGCGAGCGCAGCCATTTCGCTTTTGCACGATGGATTCAAGGCGATAGAATTATATTGTACATTTCGGACGTTGATGTCGCTAATGTAAGCTTCACCAGACCATGATCTTGACGCACAGTTGTCCGAATGAGCTTTGAAAACGACAGTATATCTTACAAAAGACGGCTGTCTTTCCATATTCGCTCGGAAAAGTGGGTTCGAGAATGGCCCGTTTCGAACGGTTGTATCAGAATGCGGTTCCGCTTTGTGACACGACATTTATATAGCTCAAGTGTCGAAGAAGGGGTGTTTTGTGTTATTCTCAATAGTGGAATCAAGTCGAAACATGCATTGGCCAAACCGATTCTGAGACGAAAAGTCGAGTGTTGAGATGAGGAAAACGGTTCAATCAGTCTGAGCACTCCATCCTTGAACGGGGTTGAAAGCAATCGTGGGTGCACAGCTTTTCGACCGACGTTCAGTCAGGCGGGATCCAACCGGTTCAGTCTTGCAAACTTGAGCTGGCCAAGCAGCAGATCACGGGATCCAAGCACCGGGAGGATCCCAATCGCGAGGAGCAACGAAGAGCGCATTTGCACCATGCGCCACGCAGGTTTTGCATCTTTGAGTATCGCAAACACATGGGCGTGCGAGCGCTGCTTATGGCCACCAGTCCGCTAATGGCCAGGTTGCGATTTCGCGTCACTCGAAGATCTGGTTCTCGTTCGCGGGTTTCCTCCGTTGTTAGCAATCGAGCGCGAGCATCATTCGCTCTCTCTCTCTCTATTCCACTCCGTTCTCCATTCCCAGTTGGCGCGTTCGTCTCTGGAACGAAAGCGATCGAGTCAAGTGCGTCACGAGGCAAGCGCCACGAGAGAGAGAGAGAGAGAGAGAGAGAGAGCTGAGATATCCCAGCGTGGCTTCGTGACAGCCCCAAGCAGCGCCAAAGAGTGCACCCACCTTCAAAGAACTGCTAAACTTCAGATTGTGAGCTTCCGTCCCCAGCTCACAATCGCAACCACAACACACGCTCCGCACCAAACGAGTCGACAACAGTTGAGGGAAAGTAAAAGACAGCGCCGCCGCCGGAGCCCCCTTGGCAAATGCGCAAAGAGCTCGACACGCTGAAGCAACAACAACAACAAGCGTGTGGTCAATTGGACTGCGAACGAGTTCACTCGGAAGTGAACCGGATTCTTTGGGTCGCAGAAAGCGCAGGGGGTCACAACACGCTCGAGTGGGTGCGAGCGTCCCTTTGCTCCGTCCCTCTTGACACGAGAAAGTTGTCAGATCGTCGAGGTGCCCAGTTTCTGTCAAGGGAAATCGAACGGGAAGGGGAGCGCGAAACGTCCCCCATGCAGCTACCGAGGTCGGCTTTCTAAGTCTACAGCTGGTGTTTGTAGCGAAGCATTTTCCGATCGGACTGCTCACGGATTGGCTGCTGCTGCCTTGTGGGCTGGACCAACAGCAGCGAGCGAGTGGGACGTTCATAAAGTATTCTATTCTATTGCGCGCAGTGGATAGCAAGTATAAACGGGCTTCTCCCATCCCTCCTCTTTATTTTGTACAGAGGATGGACAAACCAAAGCAGCAAGCTCTCCCCTTCACTCGAGCTGCAAACGCATTCCGCCCTCGTTGCAACCCTCTCCCTTTTTATATACTATCGAAGCAAATCGAGTCAGCGCGCTCCTCCCTTTTTCTCGCGCGATTCAGCATGCACGCGACCGTCTTGTCTGTCTGCCCCTGCCTGCCTGCGTGTGTGGGTGTGTGTGTGTGTGGCGCGCGGCCAGCAGCAGCATTCGACATCCGTTCGTTCGACGCGCGACGACATCATTTCCACTTCGGGCGCGAGAAGAGAAGCATTTCCTTCATTCGACCCCCGACAGTACTTCATTCGCGTATCAGCAGCAGCTTCCCCCCCACTTATCCGTCCGTGTCGGCCGCATCCACAGGTCCAGCCACAGGTCCACACCCCCACAGATTCATTCCCGTCCCGTCCGCAGGTTCAACCGAGCAGCTCAATTGATTCAGCGCCCGCCTTGTCATCACCATGCTGTCCACCAGCATGAAGCTCCTGGCGGCCGTGAGCGCTGCGCTGCTAATGCCCGCGCATACAGAGGCCGCGGGCGTGTGCTACTCGCCGTTCCACGCGGAAAAGTACTTCAGCGACCCGTCGGCGATCGAGAGCGTGCTGCTGGACGACATGGCGCAGATCGCCAAGAGCACGAGCTTCGCGGCCGTGCGCACGTACCACGCGCAGTTCTACGGCCAGAACGTGATCGACGCGGTGGTGGCCAACGGCCTGCAGGTGGCCATCGGCATCCAGATGGTCGGCGTCAACGGCTCGGCCTACGAGTACCTGGACGACGACATCGCGGCCGCGATCTCGGCCGCCAAGAACCACCCGGAGAGCGTCTTGGCCATCTACGCCGGCAACGAGAATCTCATCAACGGCGACTTTGGCTCCACGTCGGCCGACGACATCATCTCCGTGATCAACCAGGTCAAGAGCGCGCTGAAGGGCACCAAGGGCGCCAACGTCCCCGTGGGCACGGTCCAGCGGCTCGAGGAGTGGCTCAACGCCGCGGACGTGAGCCGCGTGGCCGCAGCTTCGGACGTCGTGGGTGTCAACATCTACCCGTTCTTCACCAAGGGCGGCGAGAGCGACATGATCGGCTCGCTGGACGCCCAGTGGACGACGATGACGACCAAGTACGGGGCCAGTAAGGCGCGGCTCACGGAGACGGGCTGGCCCTCGCAGGGTTCCGTCTCGGACACCGGCAACACCCCTTCGCTGGTTAATGCGCAGAAGTACTACGCCGCGTTCACGCAGTGGGCCGCGAACCGCGGCACGTCCACCAGTCCGTTCTACTTTATGATGTACGACCTGCTCAAGGCGCACGCGACTTCCGACTACGAGCAGCACTTTGGCGTGAGCACAGCCGGCGGCGCGCTCAAGTTTGACTTGGGCTCCTCTTCTTCGTCCCAATCCCGGGCTTCGACGACGCCAGCGACGGCGGGATCGGTCGGATCGACCAGCTCGAGTCCGTCGGCTGCTTCAGCTTCGTCGGCGCCAGTGGGATCGACTGGCTCGAGTGTGTCGTCATCGACGACTTCGACGGCTTCGACGGCATCTTTCAGCCGCACCGAGGACGCGGGTAACCCATCCGACTTGGAGGTCGCGGGTGAGGCTGACCGCAGCGCCGACTCGGTGCCAGCGACGCCCACACCAACGCCAGCGCCGGCACCGTCGTCGACCGTGCTCGTGTCCAGCGCCATCGGCAACGCGATCAGCTCGGCGTTGAGCTCGGGCTCAATCTCCACCACCACTACCAACAGCAGCACCAGCTCCGTGTCCATCCCAGCCACGACCACCAGTGCGCCTTCGTCGGCTGTCGTGGGCTCCAACTCTACTACTTCTGCGACTTCTACGACTTCGACTTCGACCAGCTCCAACTCTACGGTCAACTCGGGCTCGTCGGTGACCAAGTCTCCTACTGAGACGAACGCGCTTCCGTCCGTGGACGAAGCGGGCGGCGTGCCGAACGGCAGCGGCCACAGCGATGCGGAGGACGTGGGCTTCGGCTCGTCGGCGTCCTCGTTCAGCGGATCCATCGGAAGCTCGAGCAGCGGTTCGTCGTCGTCCTCTGCCGGCGCGAGCAACGGTCCGGACGTCGGCGACGTGGACAACAACAACGCGCCCGTGTCTGCGCCGGACCTCACGCCGCAGACGACCGCTGCGCCCGTGGCGACCCCGAGCCCGAGCACCGCCAGCAGCACGAGCGCCAGCAAGGACCTCGAGACCCAGGAGGCCCAGGCCAAGCGCGCGCGCGAGGTGAGCGGCAACCAGGGCTGGTCCGTGCAGGCGCTGACCGTGGCCATCGGCTGCGCTGGTATTGCGGCCATCGCGGTCATCGCCGTGTACGTGCAGAAGCGCCGCAACGAGGAGAGCGAGAACCAGGTCTCGATCACGACGGCCGACGCGCGGGACTCGACGCCGAGCGTGTACAGCGACCCACTGGGCACGCGCTTCTCGAGCATCGTCATGATCACGCCCAACGGCGACGGCGTGTGCATCCTCTAAGCAAGGCAGCAAGTGAGCAGCTCGACGCCCGCTCGCCTCTCTAACAGGGGTTGGCTCTTGCACAAGTCACCAGCCAACCAACCTACCCGTAAGTAAAAAGCCATTCGCTTCTCCCTATTCGTATAGAACACGTATCGTTTTTGCCTGTGCCTTTCAGTCGTCACTGCTTGCTTGCCAAGGTGTTCAGGGGGCTGGAGCCATTGCCAAGGTAGTTCGGTTGCATTGCCAATGCGCTCTGGGTTCTTGTGGCTCACGGACGCGTGTCCCTGCGCCTTGAAACAAGGCTTTCCTGGTGACCATGAGGCGTTCGGAGGCATTCGTGGATCGCAGCCAATCTGTCCATGAGAGACGCAGAAGAAAGATGGTGGCCGTGCTCAGGATCTGCTTTGAGAGTGGTGGTGCTGAGCTGAGCTGACGATCCGTTTCGGGATATCTTGGGAAATGGGTGAGTGAGTGCCACGCCACTCACACGCACCCACGAAGGCCAGCGCCTGTGAAACTCCATCCTCCAAAGGACGCGTTGAGTCTGACCAAGCCGCCATCATTGTCAAAGCGGCTCACGGACAGGTCCAGCAGTGCCTCTTCGCTGTCGCAGGCTTTCGTCTGCTACACACACCGCAAGAATGGACATGATGATAGACTCGTCGCTGGGCTCGCTGCCGACGCTCATCGTGCCGGACGATCCCGTGAACGGCGCGATCGAGAAGCCCAAGACGCCGCCGCCCGTCGAGATCGACCTGTCGAGGATGCCGCCCGCAGTGCTCAACTACAAGGCAGCAGCAGTCCAGGAGCCTGTCAATGAAGCCGCTCTTACGCCAGAGTCAGGTTCATCAGACACTAGCAGCGAGCAAGCCAATCCGCCAAATTCCAGTTCTCCTAGTGGGCCGAATCCAGCAACGTCACCCAAAGTCACACCACGAGGTCCAGATGCCAAGGTTGAGACTGAACCTGCTGTTGGCACCACACAAAGCCCTCCTCATTCGGCGAGAGGCACGCCGCGCGTCAAGTCTAACGGCGACGCGTTCGAGATCGCTTTTGGTGAGAGCGAGCAAGACCAGAGCGTCAACACGAACAACGAGAATGGCTCAAGCCCACAAGCAGTATCACCGATGGTACCGACAGTGTCAGCTTCGCCTAGAGCCAATGATAACGCCACAGCAAAACTCGACCAGGCGGAGTCCTTGGACTCGATCACAGCGGCCATGGCAACCCCAGCAGCCACCTCTCCACTACCACCACGGCCGTCGACAGCACCGCTACTCAGCAGCAAGGACTACTCGGCCATGGCGAAGCGAGCCCAGGCTTTGGCCAAGCTCGACCGACTCGCCGCGGGCAGCAAGTCGGTCTTTGATGCAGACATGCAGGACATCGGCGCTTTGGGCATCGGCATGCAGCTCTACTTCATGCTCACAAAGTACCTGAGCCTGGCGTTCCTGGTCATGGGCGTGATCGCGCTGCCGACGATCACGGTCAACTACTACGGCAACGGCGTGACCGACAAGCTCGTGGACCCGCTGCAGCTCGCGTACGCGTCGCTGGGCAACCAGGGCGTGAACGAGGACTTTGCGAGCGACCCGCGCATGTGTCTCCCCAAGGGGTACATCGACTGCAGCTGGACCACGGTGGACACGCCGTTCACGAGCGACCCGCACACGGTCTCGTGGATCATCACGGTCTCCGACTGCCTTTACAGTGTCTGCTTCCTGGTCTTCTACCTGGTGTTTCGATACAGGGCCAGCAAGGCGATCGAGCTCCACATGACCGAGAACTTGACCCCGGGCAAGTACGCAGTGTACGTGCGTGGCCTGCCACCCGATACCCAGAAACAAGAGATCCTCGACCACTTCAATGCGCTCTACGACCTCACCAAGGACGACGAGTACTTTCCATTGTGGCTTAGCTGCTGCTGGGGACGAAGGCGCAAGGTTGCCAAGGCGCTCAACAAGATCAGAGGTATCAAGAACGTCGGTGTTGTGAAGAACCTCGACCACTTGGCCGGCACGAGCAGTACGAACAAGCAGATGTACCTGGACACGTGGATCGCCGAAGTGAGCATCGGTCACCCGACGGGAGGGCTGCTGCGCACGTTCCTGAGCATGGAGGCGCTCACGAAGGGCATCGCCGAGACCCAGGAGCTCATCGCGATCCTCGAACTGGAGAAGCAGAACGCGGTTCCTGGGAATAAGAAGCTCGCGTTCAAGCCCGCGGACGAGAAGCTGCTCCAGGATGCCAAGAAGAAGCTCGAGCTGCTCAACGCCGACCTGGAGAAGAAGACGGGCAAGATCAAGGCGTTCAAGCATGCTGGCGATCACGGTGCCAGCACTAGCAGCCCCAACAAGAGGGCTCCGGTGTCCAACAAAGTTGAGCCTGAAGGCCCCAGCACCACCACGACCACCACTAGTGGAGGCGAAACATCCAAGACCAACAAGGAGAAAGGGAGAATGGCACTCAAGGCGGCTCGGAAGGCCGCGACCGCCACGGAGCAGGCGTTCAACCTCGAGGCGTGCCAGTGCGCATTCGTCGTGTTCAACAACCTCGAGTCCAAGCGCCGGTGTCTGCGGGACTACCGCAAGTCCGACTGGTTCTTCCCACATCGGTACCAACCAAAGCTCCTCCAGTTCCGCAATGGCAAGTTCCCATTGCTCGTGCAGCCGGCGCCGGAGCCGTCCAACATTCTGTGGGAGAACCTCGAGATCACGGACCGCGGACGGTTCTACCGGCGGTCGCTGACCAACTTTGTCACATTCCTGCTGCTGCTCTTCTCGTGCGCGATCATCTCGGGCGCGCAGTCGGCGCAGACGACGTTCAAGGCCAAGATGCCCCCCGCGGGGCTCTGCGAGTGGTCCTTACCCCAAGTCTTCTACGCGAGCGACTCGTTCTACTCGAACTCCCGGATCCCCTGGGACCTCGCGTGGGACCAGAACACGACGTGCACGCCGGGTAACAACAGCGAGACGCGGTACCACATTGCGTACACGAACGGGATCATCCGCGACTTCAACTTCAGCAACCCAGCGCCGCTCACCAAGGACAACCCGGCTCCAAGGCGCTGCATCGACCCGTGCGTCTCCGAGACGAGCAGCGTCACGTGCAGTACACTCCCATGCTTTGACCAGGACTTGATCGATCAGGGGGACGTCTGCGAGACGTACCTCGAGAGCCACATCCTCTATTGCTTTTGCACGAACGCGCTCACAACGAGCATGGCCGAGTACGGGTTCTTCAATGGACCACAGAACCTCTGGCAAACGTACCTGCCCTGCCGGAGCTTCATCACGGACTACCTGGCCAAGAACGCGTTCATCATCGTGGCTGCCGGTGTGGTCGTGATCGTGAACTTGTTGCTCAAGGCGATCTTGCGCGCGTTCGCCGACTTCGAGCGACACTCGAGCGAGTCCGCCAAGGCGTCGGCGATCGCGGTCAAGATGTTCAGCGCGCAGTTCCTTAACACGGCGATCATCGTGCTGATCGTGAACTCGGCCATCGGCGTCTCGAAAGTCCCTCTCGCGAAGGACCTCTTCAAGGGAAAGTACCGAGACTTTGAGCGCGAGTGGTACCCGACCGTGGGTATGGGCATCACCATGACGATGCTCATCAACGCCTTCGTGCCGCAAGGGATCTTGTTCGCACAGATGTTCCTCATCTCCCCGCTGCTGCGCGTGCTCAAGCGCCGCAAGATCCGTACGCAGGACCAAATGAACAAGCTCTACGCAGGCCCGCAGTTCGACATCTCGGTGCGGTACCCGATGATCCTCAACTCGGTCTTCGTGACTATGATCTTCTGCGGCGGGTCCCCGATCCTGCTCTTCATTGCGGCCGTGGCCTCAGCAGGCACGTTCTGGTTCGACAAGCTCTCGATCATCCACCTGTACAGCATCAAGACGGCCTACGACGAAGAGCTCGGGGAGATCGCATTGGGCATTCTACCGTGGACCTTGGTTCTCCACCTGGCGTTTTCCACCTGGATGTATGGGAACACCAAGCTCATGCAGTCGCCCACACTGGATCTCACGGGTGCGCTCAAGTTCTTCGGCTACACGGTGCCGCCCAACTCGACGGACCCGAACGCGCTCTACGACGAGTTCATGGCGCGCGCCGCCAAGATCGACATCCTGGGCCAATATGGCTTCATGGTCAAGATCGTGCACTCGAACGTCATGACCATGTTCGTGTTCTTCGTCATCGTGCTCGTGGGCATCTTCGTCTCGACGCTGTGGCTCCAGGTGTTCCTGCCGATCCTCAAGCGCACACTGTTCTTGATTCTGAGAGCGATCTGGAAGCGACTCGAGCCAAAGCTCGAAGAGTTTCTCAAGAGGAGAGCTGCCACGAAGAAGAAGAAGACCAAGGCGCAGAAGTCCGCCAAGGTCGCGGTAGATAATGCGCCAGTGGTGTCACCATCACCAGTAGTAGGTGGAGAGGCTTCAGTCGACCTCATAGCACCGACCATGGGTGAGATCCTAGGCGATGAAGCGACGACAGCCGCACTAGCACCAGCAGTGGATGGTGAGGCCCCTGCTGAATCCCTTCAAGCTCAGGAATCAACTGAAGTGCCACAGAGAGAGCCAAGTGCTGAAGCATCAGCTCCACTACCAGCTAGCCACGACTCGCCAGCTCCTGTCGATGCTCCACCAGTACCAGACATGCCAGCTATTGCTGAGGGTCCTAATGACTTAGGGTTGACGCCGACGGGACTTGGAACGATGCAGCTGCTGGTGACAAAGTCTGCAAGAGCACCAGAGCCACTCGCCGCCACGATTGAGCCGATACAAACAACACCAGTACCTACATCACCTGGAGCCACTGCTGTGACCTCGCCTCGAGTGGACAACGTTGTGAAACGAGTGATACCGGAGTTCACCGACTTCTTCCGCAAGACGGTGGCCAGACGGTACGTTCCCGATAAGAAGCTAGGCTTTGACAAGAATTCCGATGGCGAGCTCATCCGCAAGTGGAGAGAGGAGACCGTGATCAACGACATGAAGCGCCAGGAGGGCGAGCCGATGCGCACGTGGGAGGCCATGCAGGCGCCCGTCAAGATCTACGCGATCGAGGCCAACCAGAAGTACAAACTCGCTGTCGCCGAGCTCATCGCGGCATCCAAGCGCATGCGCACGGCGTCCACTGCGCTCAGCAAGGTCGTCGAGGTCCACCAGGATCACGAGGGCGGCGACGGTCATCCAGGCACTGAGAACAAGGATGCATTGGAGACCAAGAGTGCTGCGCAAGCGGTGACTGAGAACCTCATTGCGACCGAGCCAGTGACGCTCGCCGGTCCCAACACTACCACTGCTGCCAGTGCACCACCAGTGGGTGAGATGAGTCCGAGAGCTCCTCCAGGGAGTGCCAGGATCAAGAGTCCGCGAGTGGATGAGCCACAGCCCACCACCGCTCCAGCAGAGACAGTTGACGCTCCAGACAGTATTGTCGAGCCTGCGACGGCTTCAGCTGCACTGCCAGAAGCTGAGGGTGACCCCAGCGCTCCAAGTACCACCACTGATGCTTAGGCTTCGTGTCATGCCGTAATATAATGATGCAGTGCGAAGTGTTCGATCATGCTGCGTTGATTGATTGATCGTGAGATTTGGTCAGGTGATCGTACATATTTGTCGTGTTTGTGTCGTGTTTCTGGCTGCTTGGGAATCGTGTCGCGTGGCTGTGAGGAGTCGTAGCTACTTGGCCTCGGCGTACGTGTAGAAGCCCTGCGCGTATCGCATGCCGAACTCCTCCGCCGAGGTTGGCGGGTACTTGAGCACTTTGCGCGGGTTCTCGTCCAGTTCCTGCTCAACAACGGGAAGTAGCCCAGTCAGAATGGCAGGCACCACTCGAAACATGCCTCCATAACAGCAACAACGCACTTTGAAGATCGCTCTCAGGTCAGCATCGTGCTTCTCGTAGAGCTTTGCTGCTCATGGGTTACGACAATACCACGCCACATTATGGTTAGCAAAGCAGAGGCCACGACAACTCTCTCGTACTCATTCGCCCCACTTCCGCACCGAGCTTGTCGGCGATCTGCGTGTCGTACTCGAGCGAGTCCGTGTGCTCGCGGCCCTTCGTCGCCTTGAGGTTCTTCACCGACTTGCTCAGGTCCGACTCGGAGATTGTCACGGCGGCGCTAGCTTTGCACTCCATCTTGATGAGTGTGTGTGTGTGAGGAGCGCTGTTGTCTGGCTCTGTGAGGTCGCAGATTGTGTTGTGACCACAGACTTCAGTCTCTCGAGGCTGAAAGCGACGAAACGCGACTCCCTGTCTTGTGAGCCAACGACGATATGAGATGCAGCTACGCTTTCTGAGCTCACCGAGCCTTGAAGCGGCGCGACCCAGTCTTCAGCCTGCCAGCAACCTAACATCTCGCTCCTTCTCACTTTCAGTTCAAATCGGTCTCTCTGTTTAGGGTTTAGCATCAGCCCCTCCCTCCCCGGCTTATTAATAAATCCATACCTTTCGTCGCTGGTCGTGATGCAGGATCTCGTCCTGCTTGCTGCACGCATCCGGACACAGACATGCACACCTCGTTTGCAGCCAAAGTCTAGGAACCTTCTAGATCGTCGAGCTGCGAGCGAGCTAGCTCGCCACAGCCTCGACGCTCTTCGTTTCTTCATTTTCTTTACCGTCATCCTCTTGCTCTTGCTCTCCTTCTTTTGCCTCCTCCTCTTCTTCCTTTTCGCTCAAATCGGAGACCTCGACAGGCTTCGCCTGTTCTTGGTCACGAGAGGCTACTTCCTCCTGGGTGCTGTCAAGAGAAGCCTCTGCTTGTGCTTGTTCCTGTTGGTCTCGAGCTCTAGGTGAAGGCGTCGACTCGAGGCTCTCCACTTCGATGTCGGACTCTTCTTCGGATGCAGACAGGTAGAACGCGTCGAGCTGCTCGGCGTCCGCAGTGACGATCAAGTCAATCGACTCGAGAGTCTCTGGCGTGTAGGCTTCCTCTGAGATCACGGCTAGTGGCCACAAAGCGAAGCAAAGTCAGGACAGCAGAAGCACTGTCAGCAATTCACGCCCATTCAGCCAAGTTGAGCCCCACTAGTCATTTGCAAGCACACTCACTCTTGGGCAAACTCTCGCCCTGGTACGTCACGAGCGTCTGGTAGGTCTTGATGTCGTTCTGGAAAGCCTGGGCCAGTTGCTCGCGCCGCTCCTCGAGCAGCTGCCGCTTCAGGTCTTCCTTCTCATCCAGGATGCGCAGCTCAAACAGCTCGATCTCTTCTTGCTAGCATACGAAAATGGCCAAAGACAACAACAACAAACAAGTCGAGTGAGGACGCAAGTCAAGGAATCTCAGATGGAGCAGCAGACACACAAGTTCGACGCAAAGTAACCAACCTGGCGTGCTGCGAACGACGCGTTCTGCGCTGCCATGTACTCTTCGGTCTTCTGGCTGTTGACAGCATAAAGAAAATTCACGTGAGTATCATTAACGTAAGTCTATACACACAGAAGCCCACAGTGTCAGTGCCATGGTCCAATGGAAACGCACACTAGGAACTGCTCGACGTCTTCAATGTCCTCTGCGATCTTGGCAACGAGTCCACTACATCATAACATAAGCGAGCACAACATACAGCACTGCATTGTCAGCTTTCACCATTCGTCCAGCCCAACGACGCACGCAAACCGGACGATTGCAAGCGAATGACAACCCAGGTACACAACGAAACAAGTCGTACCGCATCCGCGCAATCTGCTCGCGCACTTTCGAGACCTGGTGGAAGTTCTGCTGGATGAACTGCTCGCTCTCGACCTGGTCCTGCAGCTTCTTGCGCGCCACGCCGAGCGCGTCCCCAAGCTTCTCGCCACTATAACGCAACACAAGCGACAGCAATAACAGGAACCGTGTCAATCCCATGGTGCAACACTGCACTCGCCATGTCTGACCATTGCTGCGCGACGAGTCCACAAACTCCAATCCAATACACACAAGCACACGCGCATACCTGCCGAGCAGCTGCTCGTGCTTGGTCAGCGCCTTCTCCCACTGCTTCTGCTGCAGCTTGAGAAAGTCATCGCCCTCGTTGCGTCCGGACGTCGGGCTCGACACACCGCGCGTGCGGGTGGCATTCTCCTTTTCTTCAACGGATGTGTCGGCGGCGGTTGCACCGCTCGTGCTGAGCGCCGAACGTGCGCTGTAGCGACTGGATGGGGATGCGGAGGTGTTGCTGCTGCTGGCGGCGGCGGCGCCCGTGGTCGTGCGCTCGAGCTTGGTCTGCAGCTCCTTGGACTTGGCCACGACATACTTCAAGCCCAGCATCTCGCCTTGCTTTTGCGAGTGATTTTTGAGAGCGATTTGTCAGATGGCGGGTGACTGCGCCTTCGGATGACAGGTGATAACCTGCGGGAATGAGTTTTCTTACAAAATGAGTGCTCGGAATCCAAAACCCTTGTCATTTAACCCGGTCAACGCGAAGATGCGCTCCAGGATCCAGCGGTCACTGATGTTACCGGCTCGCGTGACTACCAGAGACGCTGCGGAGGAACATGAACAGCGTGCTTCGTCGAATCGAAACTCTCTCTTGGAGTAGTCGGCTCGCAAATGGTTCAGGATCAGCCCGAGTCGTTTAGGCTCCACCAGCAGCTCTTGCTCACGTTCTCCAACGTGACTCGCTTCGACTTAGCCGAGTCCGTGTCCTTCTTGTCAGGGAACGAGAGGATCTCGCAGCCGACTGGGAAAACTCCATCCAGCAACTTCTCCTTCCTCAGCTTCGCGTGCATTCGCGCGACTCGCTGGAGGAAAGCGCCGTTGAGCAACAACACTCAGAAGAAAGTCGCTTCTCACTGGTGAAAAAGTCCGTCCAGGAAAGGTTTGTCTGTTCATATATCCAATCAGAGCCAACCTGTATCTGAGCTTGTATTCGAAGCCAGCACGAAACACAAAACCGAAAGTTACTCTACAAGGGGAAACATGTACTTTACGAGTAATTTACATGATCACAATGATGGGCCAGAAAGTTGCTCGATGTCTCAGTTTCGAGCAAGTGAGCGAAAAGCAATGACGAAGCAGCAGGCGAACGCGGGGGACTGGGACGACTGGGAGGACGACAGCGGGGTGCGCGAGACACCCCCAGCGGCCGCAGCGCGCGTGCCGTTATCGCCTCTCACTGCTGGCGCACCTTTTGTCGCCGGGGCCTTCCCGGAGCTCTCAACAGAAGCTGACGAAGATGAAAATGACGACACGACGTCGTGGATTTGGAACCTCAAGCACATGGAGAAGGACCTGCTCAACCTGCCGCCGCTCTCACACAAAGCCAACAGCAGCGGTGAGGACAGTGTCGATCCGTCACCGTACTCCGCGCAAGGTGATGCGACTGAAGGCGACGACAGCGCCCAGTTTGAGCGAATCCTGACGGTAGCGGAAGAAGCGTCGAGCAGCATCCACTTTGGCCGCGAGCGGATCGTGACGCTCGAAGCGCTGGCGCTCGTGACCAAGTTGCACCTGCTCTCAGTGCGCAGGGGCTTCCATGTGGAGCTGCAGTCGCGCGACGCTGAGCTCGAAGTGCCGAAGATCGTCGGGCGGCTGCACAAGATCGCGGGCGACTGGGGGGTACGTTACGCCTGACTATGATCGATGGTGTTTGTTACACTGAGGTGCTGCATGGCAGCTGAGTGGCTAATGCGTGTGACGTGAATATGCATATCAACCAGGTGGCTGCGAGTCTGAGCGACGAGATTCCCGACCCTGAGCGCCAGCAGATCCATGAGATGAGCTCGCTGCTGCACAATGCGCTTGCATCCTGTGATGGAGACATTTCGCCGTTCCAGCAGGTGATCGAGCAGCTGTTCGCGTCGCTCCCAGGACACAGGTTCAAGATCTCCGTCAACTGGATCCGGTCGTCAAGTACGACGGCAGCAGTCGTGAAGAGCTCAGACTTCAGTATGGACCCGCTGTTGCGCGAGTCGACGTATCTTCAGCATCTGCAGGATCTCTCAGACCCGAGCGCCGCGCCAGAGCGAGTGGTCGCAGTGCTCACGGAAGCCGAGGTGTTCCAGGACTCGAAGGACATCAAACGTGACGAGCTCATCATCAACGGCGAGTATGTGGCTGGGACAGTCGGGTACAGCGCGATTGTCGATTCGCTGCAGCGCCAGATTCACGGCGTTTTGAAGGAACAGGTCGGCAAACAGGACGTTGTTGTTGCAGGAGACCAACCGCACGCTTTCACTGAGACCACGCGCGACATTGCCAAGCAGATTCTGAACGTGAGTTTGCTGTCTTGTGGGCGGTTGCTCTGTGAACCAACCTCTAACGATTGCTGTGACTGCCTTGTGTCTCGTCTAACTAGGCCTGCAATCGTACCGAGTCTGGGGGCAGCTCGTATGAGATCCTGGGCAAGTTCCTCTCCAACCACGAGATGGACACCGTGCTGATTCGTCCGGACTCGGCGAAGGCGACCCCACTAGAGATCCATCTGGACGTTGGCGCGTTCCTGGAGAAGAGTAGCAGCAGCAGCAATGGCGAAGGTAGTGGCGATATGTGGGCGTTTGGCGTGCGAGCGGTGCTCTCTGCGGTCACGTGGTACCTGGTGTGCGACGCTGAGGACCCGACTAGCGAGCTGTACGAAGTGAAGACGACGTACCAGAACCGCCTGGCGTTTCCGCTGGCGCTCACACCGTTCCACCCGCTCAACTCGATGCGCAAGGATTGTGGCTCGGTTGAGATCGAGTTCATGCTGCCAAACAAAAGCTCACCGCCAGCGTCTCTAAGGTCCTCGGGCTCTATGGTGTACACAGATGAAGCCAACGAGCGACGACAGGTAGATCAAGAAGCCGATCTCGATCTGGACGAGCTGTTGTGAAGGGAGAGAGGGCCACCAAGCAGGCGAAGAAGAACTCCCTTTGAGCTTTGCTTGATTCCAACCGCCGTGCTGTGCGTGTTTCGTGATTGGATGAAACAAGTTCCCTACACAGGGTTCAAAATGGTTGGCTGGCGGTGTCAGACGGCGTCACGAGTGAGAGCAAGAGAGGACGAGTCCAACGCAACTGCTGTTGCATTCCGCCATAAACGATTAAAATGGATCCGTCGACGATCCTGCTGGAGAGCAAATGCTGGACACTGTGAGCCACGAACCAGCTTACACAGACACTGCGACTGTTGTCTTGCATTTGGCTTCTTCTGCGGCGTCTCCGATGACTTGTGGACAATGGCAACATATCTGAGATATCGATGTTGGTCATCTCGAGAGCATTGCAGAAAGCTTACCCTCGCGAACCATTTCAGGCCATGACGTCAGCCATCAACAGCAAACCAAGTACTTCCCCTGATCAGATCCAATAGCATGGGTTATGAGTTCTCGCGGGACGGCCAGCTGAAGACGTTTGTCGTTTCGCAGACAGCAAATGGGAGGCAAACGTTCACAACTTCAATTCAGGTGGACACTCATCCTGCTACAGCTCTGTCTCTGAACAAGCGGGGTTGTCACCGACGTATATCCTACATGGACTTGACGCCACACAGGGTGCACTTGGTGAGCTCAACGTGCTTCCAGTTGTGGCAGCTCGCGCACTGCTCCGGTTTGAAGACGCCGCCCGGGAGTTTCTCGTTCTTGCCCGGGACGTCCATGAGGAAGTCGTCTGTGTGGCGACTGTAGACGGACCACTTGAGCGTCGGGCACCTGGCGACGCCTCGACGGATCCACCCGCGCATGACTTGGACGGCCGTCTCGACCTCTTGCTCGGTCATCTTCACGTCCGCCGGGCCTTCAATGTACTTGATAATGTCCTTCGCGGCCTCGAACACGTCGTCGGCTCCAGCTCCGACCAGCCACTGCTTGTCACCAGCGCTCGCGTGATACTGGTAGATGCTCGAGCTCGCGTTCGACATGATCACCTTGATGCACTCGACGTAGAGTCGCGGGTCGCGGAAGCTGAAGTACTGGAAACGGTTGAACACTTCGAGACGCGGCAGCATGAAGTCCTGGATGTATGCGGTGTACTGCTGCGTCTTGGCGTCCACACTAGCGTCCACCGTGGTCGAGTCCTCCCACTTGACGATGCGGTGCAGCTCGTCCGTGAGATCGGCTGCTTCCATGGATGTGCCGATGCCGGCGTTGATCCCCGGCGAGAAGAGTGGGTTTGTGAACCCGACCGAGTTGCCGATCGCCATCCACCCTCGACCCGCGACCACCGGACTCTTGAAGCTCATCTTCTTGATCGTGAAGTACGTGCGCTTGTCGTAGTAGCGCTCCAGCAGCACGTAGCGGTTCTCCATCACCTGGTCGAGCACCGGGTATTTCTTCTGGTAGTAGCGGAACATCGTCTCACCTGTGGCGATAGTTCCAGGCTCCAGATGCACCGGCGCGTCGTCACGCACCGCCCAGCCAATGGAAGTGATGAACTCGTGTGGACAGCCAAACATGCCCGAGAGCTCCTTTGTTGACGGCAGCTCGTCCACGGTTGTGTGCTTGACACCGAGCTCGATGACATGGAGCAGCATGTCCATGAGGTTGGGCAGCGGCGCGTGCTCCCAGGAGATGAGGCGGATGAACCAGCCCCAGCCTTCAGGGAAGCAGATATGGCGCGTCGTTGGAAGGTCCCACTCGCGCAAATCTTCGTGGATCGGCCCAGGCACCTCCTTGTCCTTGAAGTACGCCCAGTGCGCGTTGTGGTTCCACCCGTCAAAGCTCTCTCGTGCGCCAAAGTCGCCCGTCACCTTGCGGCCAAAGCCCGAGGCGTCACACACCATGCGCGTCGTGAGCTTACCAGCGACGCCACCATCGTCGCTCTGCCAAGTCACCGAGCTCTCGAACTTCTTGAACGGGTCGTCAGAGTTGAGGCTGGTTGCGTCACTCACTAGGCTATTATTCGGCTCGTCAGCGGCGGTGGGAGCGCTCATGCCTTCAGCATCCTTCTTGGCGAGGTGGTCGGGCGTGACGACGTCGAGCAGCGACACGCCGTGGTACACCTGCACACCGAGACGCTGGGCCCATAGAGTCAAGAAGAGGTCGCTCACGCGGCGGTCCAACTGATACGAGATGTCCAGTTTCCCGATGTCAACGGAGCTCACGCGCTCGCCGGTTTCTTCGACGCAGTAGAAGCTCAGCCCCTCCTTGGCGCCAAAGAGGCGCAGCAGGTACACCGAGTCGAGGACGTAGGTGTTCACCCAGCGGCTGAAGCTCGAGAGCGTCGACTCGCCGATCTTGTACTTGGGTGCCTTGCTCTTCTCGAGCACCACGATCTGCTTGAACGGCGCGACGGTCTTGAGCTGGATTGCGTAGCAGAGACCCAAGATGCCGCCACCGACCACGACCACGTCCACCTTGACAGCGACACTGCCGCCTTCAGGAGTCAACACCTTCTTGTTGTTGGCGTTCAGGAGCTCCGAGTCGGTCATGTCCGGGAAGCGCTGCTTGAGCTCGGTGTAGTAGCGTCTCGGCTCAACGTGGTTGTCGTCTCGGCATTTGGGTGGCAGCTCGTGTGCTGGCGCAGGTGGGGTCCACCACAGCGACTCGAAGAGCGATGACAGCATCTCGGTCATGAAGTGAGAGAGAGAGAGAGAGAGATGTTGAGGCTGCAGGCGTCGAGGTGGATCGGAATCGGTCGCGACACTTGCGCTCGAGAACTCGGATTCGGAAGTGAGGCCTTGAAAGGGATCAGCGGCGGATCAGGCCAGGCAGTCGGTCGGCAGGAGGGATTCGGGAAAGCTGAGGCACAGGGGGAAAGGAAACGCTGAGAGAGTGCTGCCGCAGGGCCTTTCGTACGGCACTGTGCATTTATCTGAGACCCACTCCAGCGAAACAGACGCTG